>JAYRCI010000346.1:0-11220 GCA_038088585.1 Chrysina gloriosa | reverse complement strand
ATAATGTACGCAGCCGAAGTAATGATGAACAAATAAGAGGAAGTATTAAGGATAATTGAAAGAAAGGTATCTTTTTATGATATTAGGACTAATAAAAATAGAGGATAACGAATATTGGAGAAGAACAAATAATGAATTGACACAAGAGATGGAGTTGGACATAGTTAGAAGGATAGAACAGCAAAGAGCAAGATGGCCGAGACAAGTTTGGAGATCGGGCGCAGAAACGACAATCTATGCGGTGGTGGAGTAGGTAGGCAGGAGAAGAAGAGGAAGACGAAGACCGAAATTAAAGACTGGAAAATCAAAGTATATATGAATAGAATACGATTCTTGTCGGTCAGAAGATGCGGGTGTTACAAGATGAAATTCTTTATACCGTTTTCTTGAAAACATTTTATTTCAGAGAGACCAGTTTATTGCGGCCTTTTTTCTACAAGAAATTCGCACACCAACAAACAGTGAATATCTAAGAGAAAAGAGAACTTATCAAAATGAGCATATTGCACTGAGAATTTAGTTAAATTGCTTAAACAAAATTGCACCGGCCTAGCTCTTAGTTAACAATATAAAAGCATAAATTATAACAAATCATAGTTATAAGTTTTTAGAAATATTTAACATAAAATAAAGATAATTACCTAGTGTTGTGTGTGTGTGAGTGTAAATTTCTTTTTCGAAGGTGATTCTTCCTATATCTCCTCTCTTAACTTCTATTCTAGATGCACCTTTAGTTTCTATGGATTCTTCCCCTTCTTAGATTCTATCTTCTCTGGTATGGTAGGGTTCTTTTATTAGGTGGTACTCCTTCTTAATCCCCTTTTATTCCAATATATATTTATCGACTTATTTGTTGACTTATCTATCTTGTCAATTTTCTTCGTCGTTAACCAAACAAAACTTTTATTTCTTTTGGAAACCAGGACTACACACTACACTGCTTTATTTCTAAGTTGTCCACGAAAAGAAAACTTTAATTCACCTTGACTCGAGTTCATCCAAGGCATAACGTTGTTATAGAAACCAGTATTGAATGTCGATGTATCCTTGGTTATTGATATCCAGTGGTTATCAGGAATTCTTGTGACGTGAAAGTGTTGAATGTATGTGTCTGATTGTTTACAATGCTTTTCTATCTTTTAATCGATGCTTTTTATAATAATTAATAATTTTATTGCTAGTTATGTTAGCTATCTTATGGTTCCACTGATAGATCTCCACTTTACCGCCTAATTCACAACTTCCTACTTTTATTTTTAATAATTTAATATCTTAATTCAACTCTACAATACAATCTTACACAATCTTACGTCTCTCATCTCTCTCACCACTCCTACTACTCCCACTCTCAGTAACTTTATTTACTTATTATATGTCTTATATGATAGAGATCTACCACTAATAGGTCAATAAAACAAGGTAAGTGGTAGATCTCTATCATATAAGATAAGTATAAAAAGGTCACGAAATATATATATATATATACATTTAACTTATTATATGTTTACACTACCAACTCTTACATAACAAAATATCTATATATAGGATATGCTCACAGTTACATTTTTTCTCCCACTAAACGTCTCTGCCTGGAGTTGCTTAAAAGGTGGTGTGCGTGGTATTGAGAAAGTATAAATAGAACTCAATATAAACCGAATGTCATTTGAACATAAACATCCATAACCCCAATATTTACTGTGAATTTTTATATATTGAATTGTAATAAATAATAAATTTTCTAATGGTAATTAACCATTTGAGTATTACTACACTATAATATTCATTGAAGTATAGCTAATATAATGTTCCCCGTTATGTATCGGTTTGTATTTGCCCAGTCGGTATATAACTGAAATAAAAGAATGACTAATTCATCAATCTTATCATCTTATCATTCATAAAAGAGAGAAGATAAAAATTCACGAATTGATAAATGGCAATTATGATTGTAGAACTAAGAATTCAGTTCATATACACCCACATTCATAATGCATCGCAATGGGATTCTCCTGTGCCTTTGTATGTGTTTCTCGTGTAAGAAGTGCTTAAGTTTAGTGTAAGTGCTTAGATTTTATTCAAACATCTTTTTGATTTAGCATCCGAGAAAATCCCCGTAAATACCAGTTCTGGTGGCGGTAACGAAACCTATCCGTTTGTGGTAAGTAGGTCATACAATAGAAGCAGCTTGTAATTATAGTCAGAGTAAAAAATGATCGAAACGTAGTGGTCATACCTGTGTTTAGAATGGATTCGAATTAAATTATTTTTATCGTATTAATTATGTTAGTTATTAAGTTTGATTTGTAAATATTGAAATGCATTGTCTAGATGAGAAATTTCAAAATTTATGGTCATAGTTATTGATAATAATCGTTAGTAAAGCGAAATTATTTTATGAAGAACACGGCATTATAAAAATATGCGCTTTAATGAAAGGTGAAACTCTCGATCGACTCTTATTAGTCATTGGGAAAATTAATTTGCGTCGATGACATACTACTACTGCCTTGTATTTTTTGTTTTTGCTTTCTTCACGTAATGGTCTTCTTATTCCTTTCCACGTTAGGGATTTTTGCCAAGATTTTTGAGTATTATTAAGTAACATTCATTCAGGTTTCATTATCAACGTGCGGTAATCATATTCATGATAAAAATGTCATAAATTTATAGTAATATGAAGCAAAAAGTCATTGACTGTTGTGGAGTGGAGGGGCAATCTCCTGACCTGTTGTGAAATTGAATCATCAAGTAGTGTTTTATTATTGTTTCTGATAAATTTCGGCGTTTATCACTAAAAATGTTTCTATACATACACTACTACTCAAAAATATTTACCCACCACAAAAATGAAGTATTTTTAGTTTTAAGTTTTGATGATGAAAAATGGGCAAAAAAGATTACAAATAACAATATTATTATTAAATTTCTGACTCATCAATGTGTCCACCCTTATTTTAAATAATCGTTTCACAAAGTTTCAGCACCCTATTCAGCGATTTTATTAAAGTTTCTCGTGAAAGTTTGTTCCATTCTACCTGCAAATTATTACGCAAGTGCTCAGTAGAAGTAGGTCAAACTTTTCATGACGCTTCTGTCGAAGTCATCCCACAAGAGCTGAATGGGATTGAGATCTTTAATGGCCGAACCATAACATTAAGCATTCCCTCAGTTGATAATTTTTCCAATTATTCTCTGTATAGCTTCGAAAACGAAAGAGGAGAAATATTACTGTAATGGGAGCCTTCAATGGCGGAGTAGAAAATCAAAATGAAGGAATCGAAAATATCCTAGGAAGAGAGAGGGAGATCAAACAAAAAGATAACAACGGAGACAGAATAATAGACATTTGTATAGAAAATAATCTAGTGATAGAAAATTCCAAATTCAAACACAATGATATTCACAAGTTCATACGAGTTGAAGAAAGTAGAAGAGAAAAATCAATTATAGATTATTTCTTAGCAAGCGAACGCAAAGAGGAAATGATACAAGATATTAAAGTAACACGCAGTGAAGAGATTGGGAGTGATCATTATTGGGTAAAAACGGATATGAGAGGAAAAGAGGAAAGAGAAGATAAAAGAAGAGTGAGGATACAAGAAAAAATTAATAGGTACCAATTGAAAGGAAGAAAATATCAAGATAAATATCAAAAAACATTGATTAAAAGATTCGAAGATCCGGACGGAAACGGAATTGAAGGAAAGTAGAATATTTTCAAAAACATCTTATTGGACGCAGCAAAAGAGAGCTGTGGGGCTTAAAAACAACAAACAAGCACATAAAAGAACAGAGTGGTGGACAACAGAAATAAGACGCATGGTAAAAGAGACGGAAACCAATCGGAAAAGACATCTAGAAAGAAAAGTCGATTTTAAAGAATACAAGGAAAAACGTAGAAAGGTCAAGAATGAAATTAAGGAAGCGAAAGAGAGATCTTGGACAAAATTTGGAGAGAAAACGGCTAATAATTATAGAGAAAATTAAAATTTCTTCTATGGCACCCTTAAACAACTAACAATAAGACGAAAAAGGGAATACAATATGATAAACATAAAAGATAAAAATGGTCATATAGCTACGGAGGAAGATGGCGGCAACACTTCCAAGAGTTGGCAGGAATGGACCTAGAGATTATAGAAAATAAAGGGAAGAGAGCTATCGAGTTAAAAAAATAACGAACAAGCACACGACAGAACAGAGTGGGGAACCACAGAAATAAAACGCGTCGTAAAAGAGAAAAAGCTAGTTAGAAAAGATATCTAGAAACAAAAAATCGACGTTTTTGAAGAATACAAGGAAAAACGTGAAAAGTCAAGAATGAAATTAAGAAAGCAAAAAGAGATATTGGAGAAAATTTGGAGAGAAAATTACTAATTAATTAAAGCAAAAAAGGGAATATAATATGATAATCATAAAAAATGGCGGCAAAATTTAAAATATAGAACCAATTCAAGAGGAAGAAATAATGACGTCCATAAGAAAGCTGAAAATAGGAAAGACTCCAGGAAGAGACAACATAAGAACACAGAAATGATCAAATATATGACAGAAAAAGGAATGAGACAAATAATCAAACTTATGAATGCGATTGTATACAAGGAGTTAAAATACCGAAAGAGTGGAACTCGGAAATAATTTGCAAGAGAGACTGTAAAAACCACAGGGGAATTACATTAGCAAGCGTCCCAGGAAAAATATTAGCTAGCAGGTATCGGAATTCCTGGACACAAGTATCATAGAAAAGAAAATAAGAAAAATAACTGAAGATAGCATAGAAAATATTAAATCTGGATTTTGGAAAGAAAGAAGCACATAAGATTTAATATTTGCGATAATACAGCAAAGCGAAAACGTAATTAACAAAAAAAAAAAAAGAAATAGGTACATATTTGTTTTATAGATTTAGAAAAGCTTTCCATCGAGTAAGAAGGGAAGACATATGCAAAGGCTTAGAAAAAGGAAATATGGATAAAAACAATAGGGTTAATAAAAGAGATGTATAGGAATAATACAAATACAATAAGAAGCAACAACGAAGAATCTAAAGAGTTTACAACAAAGATAGGGGTGAATCAGGGATGTGTGCTTAGTCCATTATTGTTTTCGATTGTACTGGATGAAAGCATTAGAATGCCAAAAATCAAATAAAACCACTAAAAATGGGTCACTGGAAAATGAATGAGATTAACTTGTATGAATTGATATTTGCGGACGATATGGCAATTCTAGCCAAGTTAGAAGAAGAGGTTAAAAGGAACCTCGTTATCCAAAACGAGTAAATCACGAAGATAAATATGAAAATCTTCTTCTTCTTCTTCTCGTCAATCCTTATGCCTTTCAGCGTCGGATTATTTTTGGATCTTACGATGATTTAATCCATTCTTTCCATCGTGTCCGGTCTGTACACATACTTCTCATTTCTGCTATGGTCTTCCTTCGCTTTCGTCCCAATTCGTTGACTGTGTCAATCCATTTTTTCCTTGGTCTTCCCTTTTTTTTCTTCTCCCGTTATTTTTGGCTTCTATTATTTTCTTTGTTAAACTCTTTTGCTCCATTCTAATTATGTGGCCGTACCAATTCAGTTGACATTTTTCAATTCTTTTTAGTATATCTTCTTGATTTATCATATTCCTTATCTGTTCGTTTTCTATTCTGTCCATTTTTGTTTTCCCCACGATCTTTCTCAAAAATTTCATTTCCATAGCTGTTATTTTGCTTTCGTGTTTTTGCTGTATTGTCCAGGACTCACTTGCGTACATTATTGTGGGGGCTACTACTGCATTGTATACTATCTGTTTGATCTTGGGTTCTATTTCTTTTTTCCAAAGATGGTTTGATTCAGAGCGTAGTATATGTTTGTGGCTTTCCGTCCTCTTTTTGCTATGTCTAAATCAATTTTTCCATCCTTCGATATAATAGTACCTAAATATTCGTATGCGTCGACAATTTCTTCTTGTTTATCGTTTATTTTAATTATTAGATTACTGGCTGGCTGTTTATTATTTATCACCATTAGTTTGCTTTTTTCTACGTTTATATCCATCTTCATCTTTTCTATTTCTTCTGTCCATATTTTTGTTAATTTTTCCATTTTCACATAACTGTCACCTATTAGTGCCAGATCATCGGCGTACAGTAATGCATCCACAGCTACAGGTTACAGTCAGTTATATCCTAACAGTGTCTTCACAGTTTCGGTGCGTTTTCTCGTATTTTGCAGGATTCTGCCCATTACTATAATAAATATTAATGGACTTAAGCTGTCTCCTTGTTTTATTCCCACTTGCATTTCAAAATCTGCTGATCTTTTCCATTCACTTGTACTATCCCCCTAACCTGACAATATAGACTACTGATTATTTGGCGCATTTTTCTTGGAACCTCTAGTTTCTCTAGACAGATATCTATACTCCCTCTATCTACTGTATCGAAGGCTGCTCGCAAGTCTATGAAATTGAAGTGGACTTTCTCCCCTGTCTCAATTTTATGTTCTATGATGTTTCTAATTATGTGGATATTATCGTTCGTTTGTTTCCCTTTTCTATAGGCTGCTTGTTCTTCTCCCAGTTTGTCTCCTACTAAATGTATATGTCGTTCCGCTATTATTTTGGTATAGACTTTAAAACATACTGTCGATAGGCATATTGCAAGAAATTAATGGAAGAACGAAAACAACGGCAAGAATGTTTTATACGATGATTACGTTTCTGGGAAGAAAAAGAAGTACCAACACAGATCAAAAATAGTAAAAAAGCGATACACACTTTTATGATAAGCGAGCGCATTTCAATTGAAAGTTCCTTCGTTTTCTGCATATTTACGGTTTAGGTAACACAATTCTTAAACGAGGTCACGTAGAAAGCGGAAATTTTAAATAATTGTTTTTTCCGCAAAAGTTACAGATTCGATTAGTTCCTAACAAAGGTCCGTATCATTTTCTGATAACAAAAAACAAATAAGAGATTAAGAGTTATCTACATCGGTAAATCCTGTAAATTTGATAACCACGGCTACAAATTTTTTTTTTTATAAACGGATTCGGAGCATCAATTAAAGAAATATTAAAATTATTTTACAGAATAAATCTGCCTATAAATACCGAAGATCGAAAAATATAAGTGGGCAAATGCTTTATGAGCGGTACTGTATGTACGAAAATAATGTTCGGTATCAATCGAGATAAGATTTGAACATTTTAAATATAACTCAATGGTTGCGTTCATCCCACTTGTCTGCTCAGATAGCGATACGTTACCGATAGGTGATCGAAACTGCACAGCGATGAACGGGTCATTTCTAACATAAACATAACCACAATTCAAAACAACCCATTCGTGACATATGGTTTAACAGTCTTTAAGTTCTATACATAAAATAAATGCATGGAAACAGAGAATTGTTGATATATTTACCCGCGGATGGCGACGAAGTGAATGCAAATGTAGTAAATCATGTGGGGGCATTGCCGAACAGTTATTAGAACCATTGGTGCCACAAGAAATAGTGGAATATATACCCTGAATAAAGAGACTTAGAAATGAAGATTTTTATGCAGTGATGATACCGCGATTTAACGACGATTTATTCAAAGAACACTTTCGAATGTCACGTGCGAGTTTCGAAGTAATTAGAATGGTCAGTTGTATATCTGGTTATATCTTGTTATATATTTTAGTATTTGCAAAATATTATCGGAAACAACATTGAATATAGGCACGATCAAATTGATTTGGGAAAAAAACTTATGTTAACAATCTGGCTGCTGGCAAAACCGGAAAGTTTCTTAGCAGCTGGTGATCGTTTTGGCATAGCAAAAAGTACTTGCCATAAAATATTTAAAGAAATAGTTTGTGTTTTAAAACAAATGATGAATAATTATGTACGATTTTCAAATGCAGAACAACGTGTAATATCAATACAAGTAAGAGCTATCAGAGATCTTTTTATATTATACTCCATTATATTTGACTCTCAATTTTTAAGGCATTTCATGAGCGATCAAGAGGGTTTCCTGGTGTTGTAGGGGCAATTGATGGTTGCCATATACCAATAAAGCAACCAGAAGGAAATGCCCATGATTTCTATAATCGAAAGGGATTTCATTCCATAATTCTGCAAGGTATATCTGGGTACCTTTGAAATATGTATAGTATTTAAATTCAATGATTTGATTTATGTAGGAACATGTGATAGCAGGGGACGTTTTATCGACTGTTTTATAGGTAGTCCTGGACGGATACATGATGCTAGGGTCTTCAGAAATAATCCATTACATAGACGATTACTAAATGTAAATAATCCACTTTTGAATGTGCAAGAACATCTTATAGGTGATTCAGCATATCCTCTTATGAAAAATTTAATGTGTCCCTACAGAGATACAGGCCATCTTGTGAATACTGAAATACAATTTAATGTAAAACTTAGCTGTATAAGATCTGTAATCGAAAGAACTTTTGGAATGTTAAAAATAAATTTCGTCGTTTGAAATATTTAGATATAGCAGACTTGGAATTGGGTAATGATATTATAGCAGCATCATGTGTTCTTCATATCTTTTTCATAGACAGAAATGAAATGAATGTACTTTATGATAATGAAAATAATGAAAGAAGAGTAGAAAATGAAAACATTGATATGGATATGCCGGCCGAAGAAGCTGTTACAAAAAGAAATCATATAGCAAGACAGTTAAATAATCCTTAATGCATTTGTGTGTTTATGATATGTATGTATATTCAAGTTAAATTAATAAATAAATGTAATAGCAATTTTATTTACTTTTAGATTTTAACACACAGTATACTTTTAACATATATATTGCAACAAGTTTTATTCAGTTTTGTTTAATAACTGTCTTAAAATTTCATTTCTCTCTTTTTGAACTTTAATTTGTTCTTTCAATGTAGTATTATTTTCTTCAATCGCTTCTCGTAAATGGCGTATTTCCGTAACTCTTTCTTCCTCAATTCATTTTCTATCTAAAACATCTATCGTAACACAATATCCTTTCTTTAGAAAGTCATTTAAAATGGCTTTCCATATTTCTTTGTTTTTAATCTTTGGATTTCGAAATTGATCTTTTCTTCCTTCAAAAGATTTAATAAGTAGCCATGTCGTTGCTCTTGTCCAATGAAATTCATTCTCTAAAATGTTTAATTTACTCAATTTATTCTTATAATTAATTGAGCACATGTAGTACTTACCTGAGGCTGCCATTGGGTTTAATCCAGCCTGTAATCCATTTTCATCTTCATGTAGAGAAACAGAAATAATGTCTGCATCTAAAAGATGTAAAACACATTCCAAAATTATTACACCGATTTATAATACCAAAAACTATGCAATTTTAACAATAAAAATTATTTATACCTATATTAATACATGTTATTTCATATAACACACATCATCGCAACGAAAGTGAGTTCTTTACTTACCACTTGTTAAAACTCTCTGAATATTAGCTATTTTTTATAATCGAGTGTCTGCAGGTTATATTCTTGCAAGATTTGTTTCTTGCTGTCCAAACATCACAACAACGAACACATAACCTATACTACCAGTTTGCTATCTGAGCGCTACCAAGCTGAGCGGAAATAAACTTGCTACTTAAAATGGCGAATGCTCCCGTAGCGCAACGGTAACGATCCAGAAAAATTCAACGTTCATCACGTTTTCAGTGAGCGATATTAGATCGATACCACGGGATGAACGCAACCAATGTCACTCGGAAACACCTCAGGAAGCTTGACGTAATCAGAACTCTCTTGTAAAATCGAACGTAATTTTTCAGTTAGGTACTTATTGGCGTGTAGAATTAGTTATGTCGTTGATTTAACGTGGCTTCGAGCGTTCGTATAAATGTTATTGATTGATCCAATGGACAAAAACGTGCCCTGCAAACTCTCAATTTAATCGTAGATGATTGCGAAATGCTAGACAGTAAATTGTACATCTGTTGCAACTTTGAATTTCTTAAACTGGTCTTGTCTTTCTTCAAACCGCGTTCACATCTTGGGGATTGAAAGTTAAAACTACGTTTCTCACTTTGATGTGATGCTTGCTATAATATAAAACTGCATCAAGCCACGCTCCCCATCTCGTTATAACAACTTGTAGTTGTATCGGAATTCCTGGACACAACTAGCAAAATTCCCGACTTCACTCAGAAGATTTCTTGTTTCATTGTTTAATGCGTCAACTGCAGAATCGGAGCTATCGCAAGCAGGTGTTGAAAGCGTGAGGTGCACGCACTGTACGTGTTTTACATTTTTCCTTCAAAAAAAAAAAAGAATAAGAAAAAGTTGCATCTACATAAAACTAAAATTTTAACAATTAATTGGACATAAAAAAATAATTACCTTATCCCAAAATGTCTAAATAATAATTATTTAGACACTAAAAATTAATTAATAATTTTCATTTCAATGATTCAACGTAAGAACTTTGTAGCGCTGTTTGGGAATCGGCATTGTCACTAGTTACAAAGCAAGCCGTCCTATTTTCATGTCGATTCCTGTTAAATTTTCCTGTCGAGTCTTGCACAAATGTAAGCCTATAAAAGTCGTTGCACTAACTACACTGTAGTAGTATTTATTCGTAGAGTACTGCGTCTGCTGTTCAAAACTCCATCCTAGAATTTTTAAACGTATGAAAGTGAAATTGCTTTTCATGCGAGTTGATGATTATTTAGATTAAATTATTAGAATAAAATGGTAATATACGGAATAACCATAATATTTTATTGACATTTTTTAAAAGTAGCTTAATTACCAACAACCTCAATTTGCACTTGTTATATTATAAAACTAAGTGATTCCCAAAAAAACAAAAAACTTTCTGGTGCCAAATTTCGACAACAAAAAATTAAGCTGCAACGGGAAAATGGTTAGTGTAAGCAGCTTTCTGCAACTCGACGGAAGTGCTGTACCATGCTACGCCCATCAAGATTTTGCCAATGCAATATCTACAAAATAACTTGGTAAATTATTTTAAAAATTATTATAATGATAATAACTTTCACGAAATTCTATCAGAAGCTGCAGAAATAGCTTTAAATCTAGACGTTGAAACTAGGTTTCCATCCATTCAAAATACTCGCAGAAGAATGCGGCCAAAACTTTTTGACTACGAACATGCCGATGAACCAGTTGTGCATCCAAAACAATACTTTAAAATACACTTTTTTTCACAGGATCATTAACCAAACCTTAATCT
>JAYRCI010000345.1:0-11294 GCA_038088585.1 Chrysina gloriosa | reverse complement strand
TGCGATCGAAAATGTATGGTCTACGGGTTGGTGGGGAGCAGGTGAAGAGGGCGAAAGGGGTCCAAAAATGCGTGGTCAAGGACGACATCAGCATGGGTGATTACCTTGGAAACCCTGACCAATGGGGAGCTTACTATATAAAACCCAACACGTATTCAGGACAGCTCTCCATGACATCTATACCACAGTAGAGCAGAGGAAGTTGGCCCTATCACCCCCTGGACGACAAACGATTCATCCATGCTGATGGCGTCCATACGTATGCCTGGGGCCACTACGCCATCGAGGACCGACAAGTTTAAGGTGTGTATGCAAATGTGATTAACGTCTAGGGAAACAAACTAAATGTCATCTTTGTTACAGATTTCCCCCACTACCATCCCCATAACTTCTGACATCATCAATTACGACGTTTACCTCAATAATAGACAACTCATCGCGACTGCACTTGTAGTATCCAGTCCAGCACCCATACCATCAACATCAATACTTCGCGATGGAGCAAGGTGAGATTGCACAGCCGTTCTTATTTTTTGGAAAAATATTAATAATCGTGTATTATTTTTAGCCAATGAGTTCATCGACAACGCTCTCAAAATGAAAGAGAAAGCAATCGTGCACGAACGAGAATTGCTCGGACAGTCGACATATGCTCTTAATAAAAGCTGCTTCAAATGGTTAGACGTAGGAATCAGCCCTGCTGCAGGTTACGTACCCTTGGTACGTCTGAAATCACGCAACGTCTGCATATTCTTCTGAGACGATGAATGGAAGGAGTTCTGCCAAGAACGAAGGGAACCAAGTTCTAATCATCAGATGGAAGTTAGCTTTCCTACAAAGAAGACTTCGAAAGTGATCCGTCTGACGAGTCGCGATCAGCAAATGGTTTTGTCGCGTGAGACATACAATAGCATATATACTTTCTGAAGGATCTGATTGATCAGAAAATATCCCTACTGAAAGGGGGCGACTTTATCAAATTCTACAACACTGTTTTGGACATGTGCACTTAAAAATGGACGGCGATCTATACCAAAACGTAAAATCGCTTTTAACCTGCCATGAGAATTCGATGAACGCTCTGCTTATGCTGGAAGCGCTTCACTTCGCCTATAACACCGTATTTTACGACCATGAAATCATGAAGTTGGGCATCGATTAGAAGAGGATTTTTTATGTTTATCATATGCTTTGTAAATATTTATCACCATTTATATTTATATTGTATTATACATTATAAGAATTGTTAAAAGAATATTTTCAGTTTTATATTCTATTTTATAAATGTTTATCAACTTGTATTAAACCTTGTTATAATTATTTTCTTTATTTAAATAAATTGTTAAAGTTTAAACTGTTTTTAAATCTTAAAACCTACCTTTACCACTAATCTCTGGGTAATAAAGCGGGGAAGAACAGACATCGTGATGTCAGTACGGCATGCCTGTGAGCGGTCGGTGTACAAACAGGAATGAACAGGATCGTGACGTCAGCACTACGCAGTATTTTCACGGTTCATAGGGATGGTTAGTACAAACAAGAAATTATTTATAACTTTTTATTAAATAATCGAGTAGTATGTTCACATTGTATTGCGTACACGCGCCGAAACATTTTTTATGATAAAAGCAAGCTAAATTAGACTTAGGCAAACGGGGTGCACTACTATATTCTAAATTAACTATATCTAAATCTACATATTTTCTTAAAAATATTTCTTTCTGATGCCCTTTAACATATATGACATCGTAATCTTTACAGGTGTTAACCAATATATTCGCGATCTCTTCTATATTCACAAAGCCGTCCGAATATTTCATATTCAGGTGATTGCGCTCCAACCATCGAACTTGTCGTTTGATTTCATCGGGAAGTAAATGAAAAGGAACTGAAGACTTGAACAGGTAATGCATGCTGTGAATCCCGTCGCTGATGCTCAATTCCTTGACTGCGAATTCGGGGATGTTGAACCCTTGTACATCAATTACTAAATATCCTCGTCGACGAAGTAATTTCTCTCTGTGCTCGCAGGTTAAAACGGGCGTTAGAATTTTCTCAATCCGTTCAATTCTACGCTTGAATCTTAAACGATCGACGGCCATACGTAACCATTCCGAACTTCTATCTTCATCGTCCTTCCATTCATATACCGCTACTGGCTCGACGAACGTTACGTGCATACTTAGATTATTTTCTTAACGGTCCCGCTCAAAGGTTCGTACTGAACGACGTTGTCGTGTATAATGAGGCAGTACGCGACGGTGTCCTTGTTAAATACCTCTTTAGACTCCATTTCCAATTTAATGTCTACAGCGCTCGACTTTACCGACTCGTTTTGTTTCGAGCAGTCTATGACATAGAGGGCGGAATCTCTAAAGTTGTTATAGTTCATGAGCGGTTCGCTAGGCTGCCCGTAATAGCTTGGACGGAAGGAGGCGTACATGTGATACGCGATGGCATAGCGTCTACCATCCATATCAATGTTCATATCGTTGTAGGGATAATTTTCAGAGTTCAGATACAGCTTAACGTTTCTGATTTTCGAGTGATCGAAAAGCGACGCGTTCGCTTTAAAATTGTCTTTCTTGCCCTGTTGAAAGGCGACGATTATATATCGAGGTCTTTCCATATTCGTGCTAGATTTTACGGGCCATATGTCGGTTATGGTGGCACGCAGAGAAGGCAACTCGTACAATTCCCATTTACGGAATGGTATGTATATGGACTTATCGTTCTTAAGGACGTCGAGTAATTTTAGACGTGTTTCGTCATTTACGGATATGTGAGGTACGCGCCATTCAATTCTTTCAATATTCAAACTCGCTTTCTTGGTGCCGTTAGCGTCGGTGTTTCTGTAGCAATTATCATCGGTCTTGCTTCTAATCAATACTAGCTCTTGACTGACGTTTATCAATACGCGTTTATAGTCTTCAAAAACCCCCATGAAGAATTTTAGTGGGATGCATGCGCTGAATTTGCCATCGTAGAGCGTCGGCTGACTGTCTTGGAAAGGATTCCATCCAGCCACTTGTAACATCTTGCTTTCACTGTCGTTGTATGATATCAATGACTTTATGGTTGTAGTAATACCCGGCTTGGTACATCTATCGATCTCGACCCCATTGATCTCGTAGCGGATATGTTCGAACAGGAATGCGTAGGCATTATTGGTTAAAGCGCAGACTCCGGTTCCAGCTGCGTCTACATTAAACCTTCCTTCGATATAAATGTAAC
Organism: Chrysina gloriosa; assembly: GCA_038088585.1. Lineage (NCBI taxonomy): Eukaryota > Metazoa > Arthropoda > Insecta > Coleoptera > Scarabaeidae > Chrysina > Chrysina gloriosa. The sequence continues at coordinate 8,060 of JAYRCI010000345.1, read as the reverse complement.
TCTCACATGGTAAGGTGTAAATGTCTTGATGCTGAATGCAGATGCGTACTTCATCGTTTAAATTAAAATTGCTTGTCCTGGGGTAGTAAGTGTGATACTCCTCCTTGGTTATAGTTTCGTCGAATTTCAAGCCCTCGAATATCTCCAACTTTTCCATTGTTGATCACTTTCAAACCTATGGCCTCGAGGACCGCAATGTTGGCATGTGTTAATTGTTGAACGGTCTGTTCGGGAATGACGTGAGACGATGCTGCACCTCCTATTTTATTCTTTCGAGTAATAAACTCCAACCCCATTACAATTTCTTCAATTCTAGACGTATCGCGATTTGCTCCCCACGAAAATCCACGGGGTCACCGTTCTGATCTAACAAGGATAAGGTTATGTTGTCTATACTTGTTTTGTTCACCGGTAGATAAATGACGTGCTGCGGTTCGATGTATATACTATAGCCGGGTTCCACCTGAGGTGAGAATTCATACAGCGTGTGCGATGGACGTGCGTCGTGGTACGCGGATGTAGTTATATTACACTCTATTCGTATTGCTAGGACTTTTATAATCTGTACTGGCAAGTCGGACTCGTATTTCCGGTTCGCCTCCAACGTGCGTCCGCTAAAACCGAGCAATCGCCCTATCGAATCTTCCCGATTGAAATGAATTTTGAATTTGCTCTCGATTTCTACCTTTAAAGTATTATTATTGGGTCTAATCGAAATAGAATTCTTCGGCATGGAAGTCTTTATGTACTCATCAATATCCGTAATTTCATAAGAACCCACGGGGATGGTTACTACTTTATCGTCGTAGTAAAATTTGTTATTTCCCGCAACAACGTTTGGAATAGTGTTGTAGGTGTGCAAGCTAATTAATCCGAGCGCATAATCATAGCGAGGATCTAGATCGATCGGAGGATAGTAATTTGCTGAGAGCTCGTGGCCTACACCAACTAAGGTGAACGTGTGAGACATGACTGATGACGATGTTCCGCCTTACCGACTATTTATTAGGAATTCTAAGCATAAATGACCGCAATTGACTTGATCGTAGTTTTGGAATCTAACGTGATTGTATAGAATGCTTACGTGACCGCTTTTGTTGAAGTAGTCCATTAATTCGGGAGGCGGTTTCAGGTTACCAAAGGAATCAAAGTAGTTTACAATTACTCCTTCTTTACAGTATGCAACCCAGTGCGTTCCCGGACCTTTAATCGAATCCAAATTAACTACCGCGCATTCAAATTTTCGCGGGCGTTTCGGCATAAGATCTCTCATAAACACGCCTCGGAAATATGGAATATGAGCCCCGATATTGTTGATGTCTACGTCCGTCAGAGCTCTACGCGGTAGTCGCTTTAGTAGTTTTTTGACGGTTTCAAGAACAGACCCATTCCCTTACGATACGGTTTGAGAAACACTCCCTCGCCTTTCTTGCCCAATGCGATGGACTCCATTGTTTTGTTATGCCTGTGCGCCTCTTCAAGTTGTTTTTGCGCCTGCTTGGCTTTGTTTACCGCACTCGCGACACCAGCCGCACCACCAGCCAGACTTCCGATAGCCGACAAGCCGGCTAGAATGGGTATAAGGGGTAGTATACCGCCTGTTTTCGGTATAGGTATGATGCGAGGAATGCGTATATTCTCAGGTCCACCAGCTTCCTTCACGGCTGCTCTGGAGGCGTCCAGGAGTGCTTTTACTCTCTTACGAGTATCTATACTTTTACGCCGTTTCAGTACATCTTTGCTTTTCATAATCTCACGAAACGGTTTCAATTTCGGTGATAATTTCTTTTTCAACTTTAAACCCGCACCCAATCTCCTTTTCGCTTTCATGATATTAGTTACCGCCCAAGCCGCTGCCTTTTCGCCGAAACTAGCGTCTTTAGATTTCACTCTGGCCCACGCACGTTCTTGAAGTATTTTATCCGACCGGTGTCTGCGTTCTAGATCTTTACTCTGAGCGTACGCAATATCGTGTTCTTTACAAGCCGCGTCCAACGGATTTACGCCAGGATCACCGCGCGCTAGCCGCTTTTGAAGTTTTGTGCCGGGTCCGCAATACTGATATCCGGGGATATGTAGCTCCACTGGCAGATTATTAATTAAAGAATTGACCAGACCTCCTCCCTCTTTGAAGCTCGACATTGAAATGACTGTGATAACTGGAGGATCGCTATTTATAGGACAACGAGAATGATAATACCGCAGTCGGTATGAGGCTCGTCAAGCAGAAACATCACCTGCGGGTGATTGATTTTAATTCTCAGGATTCTCGTCCTCAGAGACATGGCGACTTGCTGCCGAATACGGTGCGTTGCATTATTAGCGGTCCCTCAAACTGTGGGAAGACAAACGTTATGCTAAGTTTGTTGATTGACGAAAACGGTCTGAAGTTCTATAACGTGTACGTATATTCGAAGTCTCTGTATCAGCCGAAATATCAGTTCCTAGAGAATATTATGAAACGCGTCCCCGAAATTAAGTACTATACTTTTAATGATAGCGAAGCTGTTATGGACCCCTCAGACGCTCGACAAAATTCCGTGTTTATATTCGACGACGTGGCCTGCGACAAGCAGGATAAAATCCGTATGTATTTCTCGATGGGACGTCACAAAGCCATCGACAGCTTTTATTTATGTCAGACTTATACGCGAATACCGAAGCATCTGATACGAGATAATGTAAATTTTTTAATACTTTTCAAGCAGGACGATATGAATTTAAGACACGTATACGATGACCAGGTGGGGACCGATATGTGTTTCGATCAATTTAAGTTGATGTGCGCAGAGTGTTGGAAAGAGAGATACGGTTTCCTGGTGATAGACAAGGATAGAGATTTAAATAAGGGCCGGTATAGGAAGAATTTTGATTGGTATATCTACTTGTAAACGAATCAGGATGTCTGATGCAATTCATCTGGCGCTGCATCTCGCGACTTTTGCGTGAATAAATACGTATAAGCTCGTTCACCACGTTCAGTACTTTACCAACTGTTGTTGTTGCTACACGTACATCGGATTATCCATCAATATGTCCAGTAAACCGGAGCGTAATTTAAAATTAAAAATAATAAAAGCCGGTAAGGCGATTAGAAGAAAGCATCTACAACTAAAACTTGGGCACCTGAAAGCCGACGAACTCTTGCAAAAAACGTTTAAACCCATTACGGATCCGCTAAAAAGTCTCGATGTTGCTGTAAAACGGGAGGTAAGGTCCGTTAAAGAACCTTTACTGGAGGTGAAGAAACATCTGTTGGACGATGGTGAAAATGAATTGGAATCCTCTGTAACCGGGGACCCACCAGCTTTCTCGCTCGAGACACCTCAGCGAACAGTTCAGCGATCGCTACTGCAACCTCAAAGTCCAATGTACGAGTATATGCACGCTTCCAATGTTTTACCTCGAACCTACATAAGGGGTCTCATCAGCGATACGAGCAACGTCTACGATACCACCTTTGGACCTACTTTAGACCCGCACGCAAATCGATTTAAAATTGGGTATAGTACATTGGATTTTATAGGAGATGATATAAAAGTGGAAAACAAATTGTATAAAGGAACTCCTGGTTTGTACGAGTTAGTGTTTAAGAAACGACCTAGCGGTTATGATGACATCGATGAAAATAATTATCGCGATATCTTGCTACAAACGAACGTACTGCACCGAGACTTCGACCCGGAAAAAATATTAGAGCGAATAGAGCGTATAAATATACGAATATAATCAAACCTTTATTGAACACCGAGGGTAAAGGACACATGTCCATGATTGTATCGAAAGCACCTTACGAGTATGTTTATTGGAACGATGTAAACGAATTAGTGGACCGATTGCGACTTCTGAAGGCATCCCAGGCCGCGGGTAATATGAGTCATAACAACGAAATCGTGTCGATAATAGAAGAACTCCGCGAAGCGGGCGTTTATAGAATAAATAATCGACCATTGCCCAATTGTATTCATTTCCGCGATGAGTATCGACAAGTTTGGACGTTATGTCCGCTTCGGCGGTTCGACGATTAAACATATTAACCTGAAGCGACCTCTAGGTCTACCCTTAACGCCCGAAGGAGATGTAGATGTAGGGGGAAAACGTGTTAGATTTGTGGCAGACCCCATCCACAGTCAGGATTGTGTTAATCAAAGTTATATGTCGAAATATGTTGATAATATAAGAAAAATGTTATCGAAACAGATAAATAGTATGGATAAAGTATTAGCGGAAATAAAAGAAACGAATAAAAGGATGGAATCCAAAATAATAGAGTTAGATACACTTGTGCAACGTGTGATAGTGGATGCGGATGCGCGGGGAGTGGCTATAAATAAAGTTATTAACGCTATCGATAAAACTGTTAACGTTGTAAAAAATTGAGATGAGTAAAGTTAAGAAAGCCGTAGTCGACGAATTGCACAGAGCGGCTAGAAGAAACTTTATCAGGCGACGTATAATTATCAAAGGACTCGATGAGTTATGGCAAAGTGATCTGGCGGAGTTTTTGCCGTATAGCAAGGAAAATCGCGGATATAAATATATTTTAATTGTCATCGACTGTTTCTCGAAATTTCTGTGGGCCGAGCCTTTAAAGAGCAAGGGTGCTATTGAAGTCAGGGACGCGATGCGTAAAATTCTACTTCAAAATCGGATCCCAAAAAATTTGCAAACTGATGCGGGGAAGGAGTATTATAACCGACAGTTCCAGGAGTTGATGAAAACCTACTCCATAAACCACTATTCCACGTACAGTGTTAAGAAGGCTTCTATTGCCGAGCGGGTTATTCGAACAATCAAGAGCAAATTGTATAAGAAATTCAGTTTGAGGGGCTCGTATAAATGGATAGATATTTTACCCCAGGTTACCGACGAGTACAACGATACGAAACATCGAACCATTAAGATGAAACCTCGTAATGTTACATCAGTCAACGAAGCCCATCTGATGTCGACCTTCTATAATAATATCGATGCGTTTGAACCAAGCAGGAGATTTAAGGTGGGTGACGTTGTTCGTATTAGTAAATACAAGAGCGTTTTTGCCAAATCATATACACCAAACTGGAGCGCGGAGCTATTCAAAGTCGTTAAAGTGAAGGCGGGTAACCCCAACACATATTTAATCGAAGACGTTAGCGGAAGACCGATTCTGGGAAGCTTCTACGAACAGGAACTACAAAGAGCCAAATATGAAAACGTATACCTCGTTGAAAAAGTTTTACGTAGAAAAGGAGATCGAATTTACGTTAAGTGGCTGGGATTCGATAACTCTCACAACAGTTGGATAAACAAAGATAGTGTGTTGTAGTAATACTTACGCTGTTCTTATTTATTAGTAGTATCACATTATTTTAGTGCTGTACACTTATTGTAAATATTACTTATTCTAGAAATAAAATTCATAATGCTTATAACAACGTGCTTTATTCAATATAATATAGTTATAGCTTCTGCGTAGTTTAATCGAGTGCTAGCTTCCAGTGCGTATGGTTGTAACATCCGAAGATCGATGATCAAATTCGTGCTGTTCATAGTTCTTCGTATTTTGTCTAATATCTCTTTCATTGTTGAGCGTTATTCGGTGAAAATCTTTTGTGATGCAGTAGAGATTCACTTGATGCCGTAATCGTTTTAATCCATTTATGTGCTGATCGAGTGCTGATCGCAGTTCTTCTCGATTCATTATTCCGGATAATGTTATACGCTCGAAGCCTGGAGTTGAAGTGGGATTGTTTGGTGAACGTTTTATTTTATACGATTTCGTATGGATCGTTAGCCCCCGCCCCGTCGCGAATGCTGCGATCTGATTGGTGCTCACGTTATTATTGACTTGAGCAAAGAAAATTCTCGTTGAAACCGTGACGTAATGGTATTGCGTAATATTACGTAATATATATAGGAATGATCCGCAACAATCGGCACGTTGGCGGCTCTCATGCGATCACCTAAATCAAACAGTGAGGCGCGGGTCAGTACTTGGATGGTGTACCGTCTGTCTATTTAAAGATGCGATGGTCATAGCACGTTGGCAACGTTCTCATTCTTTCACTGAAGTCAAACAGTAAGGCGCGGGTCAGTACTTGGATGGTGTACCGTATGTGTATTTAAAAATGCAACAGTTATAGCACGTTGGCAACGTTCTCGTTCTTTCACCGACGTCAAACAGGTCGAGCGCGGTCAGTACATGGATGGTGTACCGTCGAAACCGGTTTGTGATATCATGGTATTACGTAATCGTTTAACTTTACAAACCTTCCGGCCAGTGCTTCCTGATCCTCCATCTTCTGGTGACAAGCTTAATTTCCTAATTAGGACTGTTACCACCTACAGCTCCCTGTACTCCGAGCAGCAGCGACACCTTCCGGTCGAAAGCGGTACTACATACAGCCACCTGTATTACATAAGCGCCCTATCGAACAGCGCCACCTCCCGGTCAAAAGCGGCACTACATACTACGTAGGCCACCCTACCGAACAACGACACCTACCGGTCAAAAGCGATACTACATACAGCCCCTGTACTACTGCCATTACAGGCGTCCTACCGAACAGCGACACCTACCGGTCGAAAGCGATACTACATACAGTCACCTGTATTACCGGCATCTACCGAACAGCGACACCTACCGGTTAAAAGCGGTACTACATACAGCCACCTGTATTACCGGCACTGCCCAGTTATCTACCTTACCGACCAGAGGGGCGGGAGTTTTGAATTTTCCGGGGAGGGGGTTGTTGCCCATTTTTAACCCTCCAACCGGGGTTGTGGCCCCATTTCCGTACGCGGGCAGTCGGGGTTGTGACTACCTTCCAGTATACACGGTCGGGGTTGTGACTGAGCGACTGAGCGGGGAGCGGGGGTTCCAGAACCCGCCATCTCTCTCTACTAGATTGTTACATCAAATGAAATTACGTTATTTCCGGATTATTATTTGATAGTTAATATGATCAAAATATAATCTCTATCAAAGTAACTTTTTTTTTTCAGGCAATGAATAGTTAACGTTTGACAGAAAACTAAACTGTTGTCATTAGCTGTCTTTTCCGGCTACGTAGATCTTGCAACATATCGACCGGATATAGGAATAGCTTTATTGGCAAATCCTTAAAGATAAAAAGAGAGATATATCCCATTTAAACTAATACCGCCTAATATGTTTGATAGACTATAGTAGATTTATATGATGAGGATATTATAAATTCTGTTGCTTATTTTGAGCGGGATAGAAGACCGTAAGTAATTTGCAAGCCCCCAGACAATCTTAAAGTATCGGAGGATATCCATTTTTTTGTGAGCTATCGTTTAACAAAAGTACGATACACCTCATATATGCTACAATTAGAATGATATTTCCAGGACAACAAATTGATTAGTGATTTGTAAATAATATAATTTCAGACAAATTTTGTTAATAATAATTCAGGTTTAACGGCAGAACAAATGTTACTGCTATTAGCTTCATGGTTTTATCCCACCAGTAGCTTGTTAGCAAGTCTGTTACGTCAGATAACTCCCAATGTTTACTGTTTAGACAAAGCCATGTAATCGCTAGTAAAAGTCGGTTTAAATGGATTTAGTTTCAATGAATTACGGAATCGTTCCAACGTGTCTACGAACATACTACTAAAGAGATCGATCGCTTGCCTGCTAACGTACGTTTACGTCTGGATGCGAACACCTTGCCAGATAGACTCTAACTCTTCTTTATTATACATTTATTGACTTTCTTTTACCTCATATAATCTTTAATTATTGGTTTTTGTTGATGATTGGAAGTTGGGTGTATCTTTGCGCAGTGACTTCTAAATTTTAATCCGACATTAATGTCACTTACATCTGGTGCAACCGACTGCTCGCTACCTTCATATGCAAGGTCTAATGTGTTTCCCGATGTCACCGTCCGTATTTTCCTACAGTGTACATAGCACAGATCGCAGATTTCTGAGGGCATACTGGAATGAATAAAACTACAAATTTATGGTAATTGGTTAAAACTATGATATGTTCTGAGCGGGAAAGATCTATGTGCGCGACGTGGCTTCATAAATGTCGAAACCTCA
>JAYRCI010000344.1:0-11552 GCA_038088585.1 Chrysina gloriosa | reverse complement strand
CAACTATGAACTCAGTCTGTCAATTACGGCATAAATACTGAAAAACAGGATATAATTATTATATTGTTTGCGTGCAAGTGCTTGGTACGTTTATTTGTATTAGTTCATGCGAGATATACTGTACTGAGAATTTAGTTAAATTTCTTAAACAAATTTGCACCGGCCTAGCTCTTAATTAATGATATAAAAGGTATAAATTATAACAAATTATATTTATAAATTTTGGTAAATATTTAACATAAAATCAAGATAATTACTTAGTGTTGTGTGTGTGTGTGAGTGTAATTTCTTTTCCGTTGATGGTTCTTCCTATATCTCCCCTCTTAACTTCTATTCTCGATGTACCTTTAGTTTCTATGGATTCTTCCCCTTCTTATATTCTATCTTCTCCGGTATGGTGAGGTTCTTTTATTCACTGGTACTTCTTCTTGAAACCCTTTTATTCCCAATATATTTATCGACTTATTTGTTGACTTATCTATCTTGTCAATTTTCTTCGTCGTTAACCAAACAAACTTTTCATTTCTTCTCTAAACCAGGACTACACTGCTTTATTTCTTCGTTGTCCACGAAACGAAAACTTTAATTCACCTTGACTCCAGTTCATCCAGGTATATCGCTGTTACAGAAACCTGTATTGAATGTCGATGTATCCTTGATTATGATCCAGTATTTTTTATGAATTCTTGTAATGTAAAAAGTGTTATATGTGTGTATCTGAATGTTTACAATGCTTTTCTGCTTATTAACCGATGCTTTTTATAAAAATTAATACTTTTATTTCTAGTGACACTTTCTTCTCCCATTAAACGTCTCTGGCTGGAGTTAAAATAAGAAGCTAACACCCGTATGGTAATAAAATGCTCAAAAGGTCGTGGGCGTGTTGGCGAAAAGGTATAAACCTTTTTGAGGTAAGAACCTCAAAATAAACCGAATGTCAAATGAAGACCATAACCGCAACAACTGTGAATTTTTATATGTGACCCGGTCTATGAAGAGGTGGCTTATGACTCAAAAAATTACTTTTCACTTTTTTTTGGGTTCGGATAGTTTTTGAGACTCTCTTTTACATGGTGAAAAGCAGAAAGTCATAACTTGCTTGGAAGTGTACTAAAAATGTAGAGAAAGAAGAGCACAAATGGAAGAAACACAGAATTGTATTGAAAATCGAGAATGAAGATAATACATGGAATTGAAAATGAAAAAAAGGATTGAACGCTACAAAAGTGTTTTTACCAAAAAAAAAAAAGCTATTTTGCACAAAAAATATTTATTTAGCAATATTAAGTAGTTTTCTTCGTCGCAAACCTTGTTGAAACCTTTGAAGTTGCTCGTTTTTTCAATCTTCTTCTGAAGATGAGGCCTTACGTTCTCCTGACTTTTTTATTGGAGTTGAATTCGCAGGTTTCTTCAGTTTTTTCATTTTTTGATCGTGATTTGACGATGAAGCTACAGGTTTCTTCGGTTTCTTTTGGACAATGAAGCCACAGGTTTCTTCGGTTTAGGTTTTGAGGATGAAGCCTTGGGTTCCTTCGATGCCACTCTTGTGGCTGGTAAAGCATCTTCAGATTTTTTGATGGCATTTTTTTTCGATGGCAATGGACCCAAAATATCAGCATTCATGGGATCTGAAACCAGGCTTCTGAGATTCTGATAAATGTACCACTGACGCTGCAGAGATAAACCAACTGGTTGGATAATTTCGGGCATGTTGTCATCTACTGGGATCAATGATAGTTGAAATGATTCAACATCCTCGCTGTCAGCAATTTGTTTGGTTTTTAAAGAGTTTTTGTTCATTATAAAATGGTGGAATTGTGTAATACCAACAAGTGGCTTGTAGAATGGTTTTAAAATAACTGTCCCATTCATACCAAATGACACTTTTCGACGATATGGCATTGTATTATGGCCACCTGGTGACGATTGTACGACGCACTGCAGTAAATCTTCATACGTATCAATATTAGTAACAGCATACTTGGCCTTGAAAATACCGAAGAAGCGATACGGGGCGAACTTGGTATGCCCTGTCAAAAGGAAATTCAATAAAATCGTTATGTTGAGTCCTCGAACCAACCGCCATTGCAGATATGATAACATAATATTATTTTTGTTCTGCCCAACGCAGTTATCACAGAAAAGGACAATTGTTTGGACATTTTTGCAATACGTTTCCAAGTGATAATTGCAGGATGCTCACAACGGTGGTTGGACCTTTGCCAATATCATGTTCCTCATCTATCATGTAATTATAACTATATCTTAATTTATCTTCTTATATTATTTTATCTTCAACCATTTGATGATAACATTGAAACATGTCAAATTGTGCCTTTTTAATTCTTTTTTTTTTTAATGAAACTTTCAACTCCACTATGGCACATAAATAAGTTTGTCATCGGCCCTTGCATTGACAATGTTAATTCGTTTACTGATGAAAATATGTCCGCACGGTTAACAACTTTGGCAAGCCACATACTACTGCTGAAATATTCTGCTAGTAGTGAATTTTGATTATTCAAAGATATATCTATTTCAATTCGCAAGTTGAAAAATCTATCCATCCTATATGTGAATGAAGTATCCAAATTTGTGGTCAGAAAATTCGAGTCTGAACTGCACTGTTACGAATATGATTAATTATTTTTACGCAATGATGCATTACGGCATCTAAATCTTGCTGTCCTAAATAATCTTAAAAAAAAGTAGGTTATGCAACAGGGCAGGGTCTTCTGTTATAGTGATCGAGGTGACTACGACGTCTATCAATATTTCTCGCTTTTCCTAGTAAGATTCGAATGTCTAACTTGGTTTCCGGGTTGGAACCGCGTCTGGTTTGGCCTGGCTGCCGATGTTTCGTCCACTATTACAAGGGACATCTTCAGGGCTGCTGGTCGATGTTAATCGTGTCGCTGACACTTGAAGACTGATCCGAACTCTGAGTGGCGCGACTTACATAGGAGGGGGGGCGTACCGCGGTCAGAACGCAGCGTAGCGATATTTGTAAATTTCCATAGATTCACAAAATTTCCAAGGGAAAAAATGAAAAGTTTGGTGTCATTGAAGCGGATTTGATGACCGGAATTTTGTTTGTGTTCTGCCAGTGCCGAACCAGCTATACTAAGCAGGCTAGTGCACCGTTCATGTTCTGGCACACGCACGCTAACTGGCCGCTTTGTTTCGCCGACATAAACACTGCCGCACGAACACGGGATGCGGTATAGCCCTTGGGTTTGCAACGGCGATAATGTGTCTTTGACGGAGGGCAAGACATCTGAGATTTTGGTGTGAGGTCTGAACACGGTTTTTATTTTGTTCCTATGGAGAACCTTGCCTATGCGATTTGTAATACCTTGAATGTAGGGTAAGAAAGCTGTGCTGATGGTAGGATCGGATACGGTCCGTGGTTTGGTGCGATGTATATCCCGACGTTTGTAATCGTTTTGAATTAGGGTGTTACGTATGTGTTTGAGTCCATTGGGGAGAGTTGTGGGTTCTGAGATTGAGAAAGCACGATTGACCAGAGTATTGATGACAGCTTGTTTGTGTGCGGGATGATGATGAGAGCGTGCATTTAGATATCGGCCCGTATGGGTCGGTTTTCTGTAAACCGTGTGACCCAGTTTACCGTCGACATTACGAGTGACTAAAACATCTAAAAAGGGGAGAAGTCCGTTAGATTCCACCTCCATGGTAAAATGTATGTCGCTGTGTTGGGTATTTAGAAAAGTTAGGAATTCGTTTAAAAGTTCCCGTCCGTGTGGCCATATAACGAAGGTGTCGTCAACGTATTTGCACCAACACTTGGGTTGTAGATGAAAAGAACCTAGTGCTTGTTGTTCGAAGGCTCCCATGAAGATGTTAGCGACAACTGGGGATAAGGGCGAACTCATGGCAGATCCGGACACTTGTTCATAGAACTTGCCGCGGAATTGGAAGTAGGTGGAGGTGAGACATGCCTTTACCAGTTCAGCTAAGTCGCCTGGCTGGGCTTGGTTGATCAAGATATCGGTGATGATAGACACAGTGTCCGAAATGGGAACCTTGGTAAAAAGAGATTCTACGTCAAAACTAACCATTAAATCACCTGGTTCTAACAGGAATTCGTGAAGACGTATCACAAAATGATGGGAATTTGAGATGAAGGAATTACTGTTCCCAGCGTATGGTTTCAATGTGGTAGCGAGATATTTAGACAGTTTGTAAGTGGGGCTATCAATGGCGCTGACAATGGGGCGAAGTGGAGTGTCGGGTTTGTGAATTTTGGGTAACCCATACAATCTCGGCGGTTTGGAGTGTCTGGGGATTAGAGTTCTTTGTAGATCTTTGGGGATAGATGAACTTTTGATGAGGTCAGTGATCGAACGTTCTATTCGGCTGGTGGGATCCCGCTGTAACAGTCGGTACGACTCGTCTTGATTGAGATTCGAATCCAAAATGTATGAAATTCCTTAGATTACCAAGAGCTCCTTCTGAATCCTCTTGTTCGCAGTTTGCTCCAACAGAACGGATGCACCCAAAAAAATTTTCTAGAAGATCTTGGTTAAGTTGCCTTGGGCAACGGTACTTAAAACCAGCTGCACTACGTTTTTCCCAAACATATTGCATTCCATATTTTTTGGAGACATTTATACACTGTATACATAGTGCGAATGACGAACAGGGCTTCCTTTTAAAATTCCAGATGCGCAGAATTTGCAAATATCGCGACTCTAAGGTGTTTACCGTGTGCTGATGTAATTGATGGTCCATTCATACTATCAAATTAATTAATTTACCTGTGAAAATTAAGTAATAATAACACGCTTTAATTATACTTACCTACTTCCGATGCAAATATCATACAAGCTAATACTCGCTGAGTGAATAACTGTGCTGCCATTTTCACCGTCATTTTGCTTATCTTATCACAAAATGAAGATCAGTTAGTTCTGAGCATAGCTTACGATTCATTGGTCGTTCACCCATTTTATAAAATTCCTCAACGTCTGTCCGTGACGCTCTTTTGTATTCTATCTTCTGTCCATTTAAATAATATATTGTTCAAGTACATATTATTAGGCACTCCTTTTAATAAATGAGGAAGATCGATGATTGGAATGATTTCCTCATCATTTATCACAAAACCGTGATACTGCCTACGGCCACGTCATTTAGCAACAATTTTAGCCTTTTGAGAGCGCTCCTGTAGTTGCTACCTTGACTACACTCTATCGCAACTAGTTTCAGACCAGCATCACTTGCAGCCCGTATAAATTCTTTTAATAGTCGCACCAAATATGTTGTTTTAGTACTATCTTCACAAAAAATGAGCTCCTAAAGGTTGTTTCCACTTGCGATGGAAACCTCTTAACATAAAGACTAAAGCATGGTCAGTAAACTTCATAGATTTTTCTCCATTTCCATAGTCTTCCCATTCTATTGATACATCTTTCTTCATACTGTATGTTAAGCCAATATCTATTTGAATTTCGTCAAATAATAATGCACAATATATATCGTGATCAGCTATTTTTGCAACAGATATTTTTATATGCTGCATTATCTGTTTCTTTACTTACTGCATTGAAATTAATGTTATTCATTAACTCTGAAAGGGTTTTTTCGCCGGAAGAGCAAATGTTGTGCACAACAGTGTATATTGTACTGAGAATTTAGTTAAATTTCTTAAACAAAATTGCACCGGCCCAGCTCTTAATTAATGATATAAAATGCATAAATTATAACAAATTATATTTATAAATTTTATGTATATATATATATATATTTCGTGACCTTTTTATACTTATCTTATATGATAGATCTCTACCACTAATAGGTCAATAAAACAAGGCTGGTTTGAAAATATAACTATCGTTCAAACCAGCCTTGTTTTATTGACCTATTAGTGGTAGAGATCTATCGTAGAAGATATTTATAAATTTTGAGAAATATTTAACATAAGATCAAGATAATTACCTAGTGTTGTGTGTGTGAGAATGTAATTTCTTTTATTCGATGATGGCTCTTCTTATGTCTCCTCTCTTAACTTATTTTCTCGATACAGCTGTAGTTTCTATGGATTCCTCCTTTTCTTAAATTCTTTCTTCTCCGGTGTGGTGAGGTTCTTTTATTCACCGGTCCTTCTTCTTAAAAACCTTTTATTCGAAATATATTCATAGACTTATTTGTTGACTTATCTATCCTGCCAATTTTCTTCGTCGTTAACCAAACAAACTTTTTATATTTTTTTGGAAATCAGGACTACACTGCTTTATTTCTCCGTTGTCCACGAAACGAAAACTTTAATTCTCCTTCACTCCAGTTCATCCAGGTATATCGTTGTTACAGAAACCTGTATATATCGATGTATCCTTGGTTATTTCCAGTAATTTTTTATGAATTCTTGTAATGTATAAATGTTGTGTGTATGTGTCTGAATGTTAACAATGCTTTTCTATCTATTAACCGATGCTTTTATAATAATTAATACTTTTATTTCTAGTTACATTTGTTTCTTCCATTAAACGTCTCTGGCTGGAATTAAAATAAGAAGTTAACACCGGTAGGGTAATAAAATGGTCAAAAGGCGGTGGGTGTGGTGTCGAAAAGGTACTAATAGAACCCCAAAATAAACCGTATGACAATTGAAGCCTATAACCCCAACATTAACTGTGAATTTTGATGTATTGAATTGTAATAAATGATGAATTTTCTAATAGTAATTAACCATTCGAGTATTACTATACTACAATATGCTTTGTTACTTTGTTTTAACAAAGAGAGTGCCTGTATTTTGTCTTCCATCGAAACTCTCCTACCTTGAGGTCTCTTTTTTTGTTGTTGGACCTGTAACAAGAAAAATTTGTAGCTAACCTTGTTGAAATTTATTTTAAATAATTCGGAGCTGTTAGCCAAATCTTGTGCTTCTACGATTCTATTGTGGTTTTCAGTTTTTTTGACGTATAGCGTGCTAGCGTCTTCAAATCATTGGTTGCCTTATACAAATACTTTAATTTTGGAATTAGCTGCGATGATAGGGTTTTCAATATTGCTACAACTTACTTAAAATTTGTGTAAGTGCCACTTCCATTGCGTTGGACAATATTATTTGTCAATTTTCGAAATATATATAGGCTGTCTCATTTCGGAGAACCAAATTGAAATATCTCTCTTATTATAGAATATATCGGAAATTCGTTTTAATAAAAAATGTCACATTTTTCACGCACTACAATATGGTTAAAACAAAATTCCGAACTACAGCCTACTTTTCGAAATATTTTCGAAAAATATGAAATTGGGGAGAAATTCGGGGCTTTGTAACTTTTTTATTTTTGAAAGTACAAAAAACGTTTTGAATGAAAGTTGATGGCAAAATATTGCTCTTTCGAAATATCAAGGAAAAAGTGGTGTAAAGTTAACAGTTTCAGCTGTACTCTTTTGAACCGCCCAAAAAATAGATAGAATCAAGTAGGCCATACCACTCCTAAATAGCCCCTGAATTGCCTTTATAAAAAATACCATACACAATAAACATATTTTAGTTAAGTGTGTAAATTTTTGCAATTTTATAAAATAAGTATCAGAATATTTGTACTAGTAATCTAAAGAAATCAAGTACCCATTGGAACAAAGGTTTGGACTCTGGACTCGTTCACTTTAAAGTTATGTAAAAATTGTGACAATGTGACTTGCCAAGCTATTCTTATGTGCTCTTTATTTTATTTACAAAATTCTCTTATGCTGTGGAAAATAAATAATACTCGCAAGGTAAAATGAAAGTTTAATTAGTAACAAACATCAAAATTCGGTAAAAAAATAATTATAACAGATGTTCAAAATGTCCTCCGTGGTTCCTTATACACAGTCGGGCTCTGGAGTAAACACCTTTATTTGCATTTTCGATCATCTGTGGTCTAATTGCTTCACAGGCTTCCCTGATTCTTTGTTTGAGGTCGTCAACATTTTGCGGAGTATCTGAATAGACTTTATCTTTAATGTAACCCCATATGAAAAAATCCAATGGGGTAATATCCGGAGACCGAGCTGGCCACAAGATTGCTCCATGGGTTCCTATCCACTTTTGGGGATAGTTTTCATTCAAGTAATTTCTACTAATTAAAGCATTATGGGCAGGAGCACCATCTTGTTGAAGATATTTAAAGTTTAACCTATCTTCTAACGGCAATTCTTCGATATATTCAAACAAGTTATTCTGTAGAAAGGTAAGGTATCTTGCTGCAGTTAATTTATAATTATAAAAATAAGGTCCAATTAGTTTGGATCCCAATACACCCAACCAAACATTTACTGAAAACCGTTCCTAAAAAGCTGTTTCTTTATCCCAAGAAGGATTTCTATTGTGTCATTTATAGTGAATGTTTCTATTAAAAATCCATTATTTGAACAATTGGCTTCATCTGACCACAACATCTTACTAGAAAAAGATGGATGGTTCCTCTTCTTGTTCCATCTACAAAAGATCCATCTACAAAATCGTAAGCGCCTTGGTTTGTCATCTTCTCTTAAATGTTGGAGTTTTCTTAATCTGTAACACCTGTATCTACGTTTTTAATATTCTTCTTGCACTGTCTTTACGAACGTTACAAAACCTCTCTATTTCCCTTAAAGAGACATCTTGATCGTTATTGGTTTTATTATTAACGTAATTTAAAACTCTGTTTTGTGCTCTTACACTGTCCACAACTTTTTGCTTCGTACAGCAGTTTTTTAAAAGAACCATAATTTTTAAGATTATGTGCTAATTTTAGGAAAGTTATTTTATTGGGATGCAGTCCATTTGGATATCTACGTTGATATTCCAGCAAAGCTAATCTTGCATTAAAATTACACTGGCTATAAACTACAAACATGTTAAATTTTTCTACATTAGAAAACATTGTTATTAATCAAAGTCAACAGAAAACCCATATAACACAAACACACGAACAAACTAATTTATAATTACTTTACACCAACTCGAACAAAGATAACTTATCTGACATTTAAGCTAGATCTTTGTTTCAATGGCTACTTGATTTCTTTAGATTACTAGTACAAATATTCCGATACTTATTTTATAAAATTGCAAAAAATGTACAGACTTAACTAAAATATATTTATTCTGTATGGTATTTTTTATAAAGGCAATTCAGGGGCTATTTAGGAGTGGCATGGCCTACTTGATTCTATCTATTTCTTTGGGCGGTTCAAGAGAGTACAGCTGAAAATGTTAACTTTACACCACTTTTTCCTTGATATTTCGAAAGAGCAATGTTTTGCCATCAACTTTCATTGAAAACGTTTTTTTTGTATTTTCAAAAATAAAAAAGTTACAAAGCCTCGAAGTTTTCCCCAATTTCATATTTTTCGAAAATATTTCGAAAAGTAGGCTGTGGTTCGGAATTTTGTTTTAACCATATTGTAGTGCGTGAAAAATGTGACATTTTTTATTAAAACGAATTTCCGATATATTCTATAATAAGAGAGATATTTCAATTTGGCCCTCCGAAATGAAACAGCCTGTATATATACACACTTATTTACGTATCATGGCAAAGACATGAAGTCCTACCTATTTGGCTGTTTGTGGCAGTGTCATATTGTGCTGGAATTGTATTAAATATGATAATGTTCTTTTCTGTATATTTTTATCATTGTACAACCACGCCCCGAACAATACGCAATCATGTTAAGAAATTAAAATGCAAGCAACCACAAATTTAATTCAACACGATAAGATTAACGCGTCTACTTCGCTATGAATGCTGAACGACTTGTAATTTAACTTAATCTTAATACACAAATATGATAACTAGATCAAATTAATCAAGTACTACAGTCAAAGTGGCAAATGGAAAAGTAAAACAAACCACCCCTCCCCACTCCCTTCCGCCTACAAGTTACTACTAAGAAATATATTTTAAAAAAACTGATGTAGAATTGGTTGCATACAATAATAAAAAAATTACCAATGGGTTATGCTATTTTAAAATGCATTATCCCGTGATATAAGATATAAGAACAGGTTTGCTCTTGTGCATCTATTTGTGAAATCACTTGAGCCAAGTAAAACCACTTCAATAAAGTCGTATCACTGAACATAATAATAATAAATCGCCCTAGAGGCTTAGGAGGCCCATGGCATGGTTGGTGATCTTCCATTCTCTCCTATTATTAATTTTTTCTTCCAGTTTCTGATCCTCAATTTCGCTATATCTTTCTCCACTTGTTTTTCACATTTAGTCCTGGGTCTTCCTCTTCGTCTCCTCCCTCCAGCCTCGCTCTCCAGTAATATTTTGGGTATTCTATCTTTAGGAAGTCTCATTATGTGGCCACGGATTCTTTGAGCATTAATGACCCCGATGATGTTTGGTTCATTGATTTGATTGATGATCGCAATTCATCGTTTGTTCTTCTTATCCACACATCGTTCACATCTCTTCTACCGTGTATCTTTTTCAGCACCCTTCTTCCCAAGCTGCCAGCACTCTCTCTTCTTCCCTGTTTAGTGTCCATACTTCGCAAGCAAAGAGGATTACCGGTCTCACTACAGTTTTGTAAATTTTGATTTTCAAGTTCCTCGATAGTGACGTATTCCTAAATACGCTGTGTAATCCCCACACACACCTGTTCGCTGCCATCATCCTTGCCTGTAATTCGTCTTTATTATCTGGATTTTTCGTGATCTGAACTCCTAGGTACTTGAATTGCGCCACCTATTCAATATGTATGGTTTTTCGATTTTCCAGCACAATGTTCATTTGAGTCTTCTGTCTTTTCTTGTTTGTCCATATCATGTACTTAGTTTTGTCTTGGTTCAGTTCCAACCCCATTTTTTTCGCTGCTCTCACTAATCTTGTAGTTACTTCCCTCAGCTTCGTTTCACTCCTGGTAACTAAGGCTACGTCATCCGCGTATGCAAGGCATTGATGTTTTTTTATGGAAAATGAGACCTGTTCTATGTATTTTGGCCTCTCTTATTACTTTTTGCAACACCAGATTGAACAACAATGAAGATAATGGATCTCCCTGTCGCAATTCATTGTTGATTTCCAATTTTTCCGAAAGTTCTGCGCATCGCTAAACATAGTTAGGCCATTTTCAAAACTTGAATCCAGATCGCTTACAGTTTGCATGGAAACTTTCTGCTATGTCATTGAACAGTCCCTTAACCCTTAATTATACGCATTAAGAAAGTCACACAATTAATCGCATGGGGTCTCAAGTGACCCGAAAGAACTTATTGCAAATGTAGAGTTAGAAATAAATAAAACAACGTATATTTAATAACATTTATTAGAGTGCTTTTTTTTTTAAATTATCTAATAAAAAAAAAAAAAAAAAAAACATAACTTTCGTTTCAAGCATAAAAAAATATAAGAGACTCTATTCATTTTTAATCTAACAACTTCTGACTCCAACAATATTATCGTAAAAACATTACTCGGATTCATTAGCAGATTCTGCTGTTCTGCATCCAGCGCAGAACATAACAACGTATTGCTGACAAATGAATTTGCAGCATTTATTACATTTAGTTGACACTTTTTTGTCGGTCTCTCTAG
>JAYRCI010000343.1:0-11768 GCA_038088585.1 Chrysina gloriosa | reverse complement strand
TAAAAAATCGTACGGGTTGAAATAGGGTTAAGACCAAGAAGACCGGCCAGAATATTAGACCTTTCAGCAGCACATGCAGAATTAAGATTCCATTTTGCAGTTGGAAATTTATATAGAGACTAACGAATTTTCTTTTAAATTAATATATAGACATCCAAAAGTAAGGTGCAATAGAGAGTATGTTGCTCGACATACACAAAGTTGTTGAATTCCGGCAGCGTATTGGCTGGTCCTGGGAATTCAGTAATGATAGACGGAAAAATTGATGTCCGTACAGTATATAAATTTACTTGATACTCATATTACCATTAGCTTATGCTAACGATGAACATATGTTGTTTATGTAAGATAATTTTGCGGTGCATACCAGTAGGATAGTTAAAAATTGGAGTGAAAATATTTTCAAATCTGGTCTTATCACTGCAGCGAAGACTACATTAAATTATTATAAATGGGGGTTACTGGACTCCATACTAGAATTTCTAGTATTTTGAAGTATTAGAATTTAGTTTTAAAATTTTATGTGATATGTTTATTATCCCTAATGGATACATTTATGATGATAATATAACCTCCTGTTTCTTGTATATTATAGAAGTTAAATTGTAGTAATATTAGCCACAGATCAACTAGATTGAAATATATCACTCTCTATAGAATCATAATTGCCAGTATTCTCCAATGAATTTTATTCAGGAAAAGAACGAAAATAAGTTTTATCACTCACAATAAAATCAAAAATACAAATTCACAATTCGTATAAGCCATATATTAAGGCAATATGAGAAAAAGAAGGTATCGCAGAATTTCGTTTCTTTTTAAATCGTCGCGCAAGCGGGAGTTGCACGAATTCGAATATTTTTTTGTAAAAGTACTGGGAAGTAGCTGAACTAGAGTTCCGGAATAGTTCATTAATTCTTATTCGTAATTATTATTTAAATAAGGTGGAAGTACGGCTGTACGATGTTGTGTGCAATATCGGAAGAAATTATTACTTATTTCGTTTAGGTTGCTTTCCCCTTATTCCCTTTTTCAAACTAAAATTACTATTTAAGAACGATTTTTATTTTAGGCGAATTCTAAAAAAAAATCTGAAATTTAAAGGTGAAGCTCCTTTTATAAAAATCGCTGAGGAAAGAACATAATTTTCATTCTTCTTGTCTGTTATTTATGACAAACAAGCTATTGATTCAACAGTTTCATGCATTCATCACTATCAATGATGAATGCGTATTACGGATAAGGTTCAATTTCGTTTGCAATATTTCTGCCGATACTATTTCGTCGCTTGTCAATCGTCCAAGTTTAATTTGGTGCCGTTGTACACATCAAACAATATTTTTATTCCTACAGATACAACTAACAAATCTCGCTTGTACAGATACATAAACTTAACACAAATATCCTAGGTAAATGTTTCCATCAAAATATCCTAAGGCATCTTTGCCCTTTTTGAATTTATAATATCAAATCTTGTTTTCAAAATCAAGCCTTGAAAAGAGATATTCGTTAATGTGTCAGAAATATAAATAGAACTGGTATCAAAAATACCGACTATATAGTTATGCATCATGTCTGGTTCAACTTTAACCTTCCTATACTCACGTCAAAATGAAAGACGTATACTATACTATATAAGTCGGTCTCACAGACCGTATGCGTGGGTATAGGAAGGTTAATATTCTTTCCTGTCGGCGTGTATAAAAGCGACGGCTACGATTGTATGAACAATGATCTCTCTGAATATCGAATATGACTTTATAAAATTGCTCGACGAAAGTCAGACGAGCTTAAGAAATGAAAGTAGAATACAAGGCCAAATCTTTATACTAAAACAATTGAGTGAGAAAGCAATTACCACAAACAGCCAAGTAACATTTGTCTCGTAGATATGGAAAAAGCGATCGATAAAATAAGAACAGGGAACGTGTGGGAGACTCTAGAAGAAAAAGAGTAGGACGTGAAATTATAGAAAATACAAGAAGCTCATTTGAAGTAGTGATGGGTCGTTATGGAACTATCTGTTATTCTAGAACCGTTCTCGATCCAGATCGCTTGCAACTGTTATCTCGCTGGGCAAAGAACAGTTTCTTTCGGACGGTCTCCAGCGCACGCGGTCGAAGAAGAAATTCCACATCGTCGACTTCTTTCCTATTAAATATTTCTTCATGATGATTATTTTGCCTTGGAAACTTCCGGATGAATGAATTGTGATTACTTGATGATTGTTCCTATTTCCTAACTATAAAGCTGTTGTTCGATGGATCAGCTACGGATAGTAGCAAATGAATGTGTCCACAATGAAAACGGATTTAAATGTTTTTGTTATATTAATTTTACATCATATCTGTAAACTAGCGTTGAATCGTGAGGAAAGAAAATTGTATAGAAACTTCTAACGAAAAACTTAATGTACGTAGGATACAGTTACATCATCAATACACAATCATATAACTCTGGGAATCACCAAGATGTTAGAACTAATAATGGGAAAGTATAACGTCGGGGAAAAACAAACTATAATATGTATCAAATCAAGCAAGGGCCGCTAAAGGCGATGTACGCATGACATATTTTATTGATTTTATGATACGTTATCAAATAGAACTGTCGAGTACGAAACAACGATGACCTGTTATATTGGAACCGTTATTTCAAAATAACGAGAACGGTTGGAACTGTTCTTTTAAAAGAAGGGGTTTTCCCATCACTAATTTGAAGTTGCGAGCGGCAATGTACGAGTAAGAAATGAAAGCTCAGACAAAATTTATAGGTGGAACAGGATTGAAACAAGGATGTATACTAAGCCCATTACTAACGTGGTTCTAGATAAAATGGTATTGGGAATCACATCGAATCAGCCCTGTAGGACAGAATATAGAACAAGTTGAAAAATTCACGTATGATTATCAATGAGGAAGGAACCATGGAGGACGAAATTAATGAGAAAATCGTAAAAACAGGAACACTTTTTCAATGCAGTGCAGACAATATTTCTCAGCAAGAAGAATATACCGAAACAGGTGAAAACCGAAGTTATTAGAAAAGTATTGAAGCCAACACGCACATATGCCTACGATAGCTGGCTAACAACGGAAAGACAAAGAAACAAACTAACAGCAACAGAGATGAGATTTTTGAAGAAGATACAAGGAAAAGCAAGAAGAGATAAGATAAGAAATGTAGAGTTTAGAGACCTATTACGTATAATACCGGTAAAAGAGACGATACCAGAGGGACAAGACGGACTAGTGAAAAGAGTACATATACGACATAGTAGAAACCGACGAAAAGGAAGACCAAGAAAAACATGGAACGGGCAAGTAAGAAGGCAGTGGAACAGAGAAGAGTAAAATGGGGGATATACTACGATTGGGGCAAAATAAAAAATTGGAGAGATATGGAAGAAATCAAAAAGTTCAACTCCCACTCAGCGGGCGCCCAAAGGTATATGATTCAAGGATTAAGTAAGTAACTTATCATTATTAATTAAATATAGATCCCATGCAACTAGTTTGTTAGAACTACAATTTTCGAGGTAATATTACAAGATAGCTTAAATCTTTTGTGTAGACAATACTTTTCACTATCAATTTAATTTCCTACGCTACTGTATAGAAAACTGCTGCAGTTCATTTTTAATGTAAATTAATTCTTACTAATTACGATCAGAATTAGGTACTTAAAAGTATATGCACCTAGGAATAAATAGATGTAGATATTAAAGTAAAACGGTGAGTAGCCACAAACAACAGGAATTCAATCAATTGCGTTGACTTTCCTGTATCAATAAGGTATTTATGCAGACCTGCCTTTTCGTTTTTGACAACCCTTCCCTCAAATATCTGAGAATCCCCCACTACCATGTAATTTTCATACAATACTGCGCTCCAATATTTCTCGAATCTGGCCATACTGAAAGTGTGATTGTGTGATGTATGTATGTAGTTCTTCAGAATTGTGAGGTAAGTGTTGAACTTATTAAGTGATTTTTGTTGTTACATCTAATGAATTGCCCCTTGTGGGAAACAAGTATAATGGTATGTATTTATTTGAATCGTCTAATTAATAAATTCAAATTAATTGCATGTTTGAGAGATGCTTTTTATTAATAAGAAAGCTATCAATTTCCTATGTAGGTATGTGTGTATGTATCTAATATGTATGTACATATGTACGTACATACGTATGTATGTAGATGCTTTATATTTAATTTTTACCCTAATACTATTTTCACGTGATACTATTCAGAAAATTAGTTTCTATCGGTTTTCCGGTGGATTGTTTTAATACTACCGTCATTCTTGAAATCCATTCTTTTATGGAATGCGTCCCATCTATCAATTAGAAGATTCTGTTTCACTTGCTTCTTACAGAAATGGCTTATCTATGTCCTTTTCTTTCCGGCGTATTGTTGGTGCTTGATATGGATGTGTTTATGTGTTCCTTGACAGAAATTAAATTAGAAAATTAATTTTTCGATTGAATAATTTGATGCAAATCTTAAGTTGTTGATGATGCTTATTTTTGTCACATTAAAACTCGTTAACGTACATCCGGTAATTTTAGCAGTATTCTATTTATCAAGGCTATACAAAATTTTAGCTTTTGCAAGTACATTTCTTAATCGACCGTTTAAAATGGTTAATATATTTCGTATTTATTTCGATATAATACATATTGTGAATTTTATTATATATATTTTATTATGAACTTAAGTTAACAAATATATGTATCACTTTTTAGGAAGACTGATTACTAAGGTTCGGCAAACGAGTGCATTATAAGTTCTGTAAACCGGACTGACGCTGTCACTCCTCCGAATTTCAATGTCGCGCCTTGCAAGTAAATGCGGACAAGTTGTTGAGGGACGTCAGTCCGGTTTACACTACCTAATGATAACTTATCATGCACTCGTTTGTCGAACTTTACTGATTACTTTGCTTTGTATCATTTCGTGCACTAGTCTAGTGTACTTTTTTGTAATTATTTTCTTGTTTTTTTTTTTTTTTTTACAAAAAGTGTGTTTTCAAAATCAAAGCATTGCCCTAAATATGCATGAGGAAACGTTAATTTCGGAAACAATAGGTTTTCAAAGATTGAGCAATACAATGTCTGTACTGTAATTCATTGAAATAATGTATACATTTCTTAACCTTCCTATACTCACGTCAAAATGAAAGACGTATACTATACTATATAAGTCGGTCTCACAGACCATATGCGTGAGTATAGGAAGGTTAAGATGAAACCTTTGGCTATGTTCTCTCGGTAGGTTTCTTAAGTCCTTGGAGAGAGTTGTTAAGGTATCAGCAAAGATTTTTTTGATATAAAATGTATATAAAATTTTCATATGTTTAAATTTACTGTAGAGCCTTTATATCAACAACATTCTGTTGTTATGTTAACAGCTACGGAATTAAAATCAGACGCTTTATTTATACAGCATCATATTTTACTCACGAAGTTCGTACGACGGCGGTTTCATTAGCGTTATAGAAAATCACTAAATTTGAAATTTTGTGTTTTATATGACCTAGAAAGTGGTGCCCGAAAGATGTGTACTATGTAGACTGACACTTGTTAGACACATATGGGATCTATCTTAATTATTAGATCTGTATAATAATTAATGTCCGACCGAAACAGGATTTGCAGCCGAAACCGAAACCGAAACCGAACCTTTCGGCCTCGGTCTCAGTTTCGGCCGTAACCGAAACCGAAACCGAAACTTATTTAAACATATTAAAATTTCAATTGTATGCTGAAATCTAGTGTATGTTTTACATGTTATATAGTTCATTTGTGTTAAATGAAATAAAAAAAAACAACAATTACGGTATGTAGGAAAAGGAGATATTTATGTATTTAGGTATTAACTTGCCGACTCTGACAATTACGAGACACGAACTCGCTCGAACGAAGCACGACAATTCACGAACACTGAGTTTCGGCTGAGTTTTGGCCGAAACCGAAACTATGGCCGAAACTGGCCGAAACCGAAACCGAAACCGAAACCGAATATTCGGTCGGCCACTAATAATAATATATTCCTATATTAAAATTACCTTTCCTTAACCCCTAGAAATTCTGTTGATGGATTAGCGATGAACAATCATAGAAGCTAATGAAGAGTTTCTTTTTCATAAAATTTAGAGCACAGTTAATTTGTTACTCGAGATAAGGTAATGATTGTAAAATTAGTTTCGAAATTTGTAGTGATATTTGACTTTTTGATACTGGCTTTAACAGGTACTGTTACATGCGATCGACCGAAAATATTCATTCAAGATAGATAGATAGATAGATAGATAGATAGTTTTATTTGTCAAAACTTGATACGTCATAATACAGTGTAAAACAATATAATCACAGGCAATTCATCAATAAACTATACATAAAGCTTAAGATAGCCATCTATTCAAACATGTCACCTACCAGATATTCTTCAGTGGAGTAATATCACTGTTTTATTAAATATTGCTTAATTTTTCGCTTAAATAAATTATGTGACATGTCTCTGAATCTCTCAGGTAGTCTGTTGTACACATTCAGTTGGATAGCATTCTTTTTGCATTTGGTCAATCTGTGAAACGGTTCATCCAAGTGACCGGCTGATCGTGTGGAGTAGTTGTGTATATTTCCACGCTTAATAAAAAAGTCTCTACTCTTGTGGACGGAGACCAGAGTCTGATAGATAAATATGCACGGTAATGACATAATGCCGTTATTTATAAAGTAGGACTTGCAGTGTTCGTTATATGATAACTTATTTAATACTCGTATTGCTCTTTTCTGTAAGACAAAAACCTTTTGGCATCTACCGAATTCCGCCAAACCAATACGGAGTAGCACATTCTTGCATGGGAAAGCGAAATATACGATATTTTCGCAGCCTCGAAGCCCACAGAATAGCTAATTTTTCGTAAAGCGAAAATGCTTTTAGATAAGTTTGTGCATAGATCACTTGTATGGGCTTTCCAATTTAATTCTGCATCCAGCCAAACGCCCAATAACTTGACTGGTTGTCGCTCTTCCTTTGTTCTGACTCTAAATTCCAGTTTTTTTGTTTTTGTCGAATTCAGAGTCAACCGATTTGCTGCGAACCAATCCTCACCGTCCTGCTTAATTTTATCAATCATTTGATTCAAGTTGGTTTCATCCT
Organism: Chrysina gloriosa; assembly: GCA_038088585.1. Lineage (NCBI taxonomy): Eukaryota > Metazoa > Arthropoda > Insecta > Coleoptera > Scarabaeidae > Chrysina > Chrysina gloriosa. Next base: position 4,603 of record JAYRCI010000343.1, on the reverse strand, counting down.
TGCTAGCGGCCAAGAAAGTGGTATCATCGGCAAACAAAATTGTTTTCCCATGTATGTTTAAGGGAAGATCATTTATATAAACTATAAATAGAAGTGGTCCCAGTACGGATCCTTGCGCCACACCACAGTTCACAACAGCTAGTTCACTCAGTGTAAAGTTGAAACTGACTCTTTGCTTTCTATTTGTCAGGAACGACTCAATGATGCTCAATGAATTTCCCCTAAATTCGTAATACTCCAACTTTCGAACGAGAATGTCATGAGGCATGCAGTCGAAGGCCTTTGATAGATCACAGAACACGCCACAAGCTGCCTGTGACCTCTCGAATGCGTCACATACATGGTGTACTAGTCTCAATATGGCATCAGTTGTTGACAATCCTGGCCTAAACCCGAATTGATCATTTGTGAGAATATCGCTGTGGTCAAGATAACGCGTAAACCTTGCCAAAGGTGCCTTCTCAAACACCTTTGAAAGAACCGGAGTTATAGTGATGGGGCGATAATTCTCAACCTTTCCCCGGTCCCCATATTTATAGAATGGCATTACAATGGAGTATTTAAGGGTATCTGGAAATACACCCTGCTCAAAACATGTGTTTACTATGTGAGCTACAGGGTCTGCCACACAATGAATCATATCCCTCAACAAACAAGTATTCATTCCATAGATGTCTTTGCAGGTACTCATTTTAATGTTCCTTACAATATCCAATATCTCCATCCTATCCACAGGAAGGAGAAAGAGGGAGTTTTTACTATCATCTGGGGCCTCTCTTAGGTAGCTTTCCGCTGAGACGTTTCGAGGTACTAAACCTGCGTTTAGTTTGTTAGCCACATCAGCAAAGTAATTATTAAAGTCTTCGGCAGATAGGGCCGTTAAATTATGTATTTTAGTGGTTCTATTTAGTTCCGCGTTTATTATGGACCATATTTTTTTGGTTTGGTTTTAGCGTTTCTTATTTTGTTTGCGTAGAAACTTTGACGTGTTTCTATCAGTAAATTATGGTATTTGTTCTTTATACCCTTATATATACTTTCGTTGTTTTCATTATTGTTCATTTTTGTTGCGTCGTGTACAAGATCAAGCAATTCTTTAGTTTCACGAAGTTCATTTGAGCTTTTAAATAAGTGAGACGTAGTTGGCTGCCCGATTTCTTTTTCTATAATAGGAAATGAGATGTCGTGTAGATACATAATTTTACTTATCATCTGTTTTATTTTCATATTTGGATCCGTCTGTACATACACATCCCGCCAGTCCTCACCATCCAACAAGGACAGAAAACTTGTCTTATTTTCCAAACTGTATGAATTGATTGGTATCATCACCGTGATGGCGGGGTTACCATACACAGAATCTGTGCGGCGTGGTCGGAAAGATGAACCGGCTCAACTCTGACACTACTAATTTCCAACTTTTCACTAATGAATATGTTATCGAGACATGTACCTTTGCCGTTTGCATATCTGGTAGGTTCAGATATTAATTTATCCATATTAAAGCTAAATGCAATATCTGTTAGGCATTTTTAGTGTCCGTGTTACGGAGAAAATCCACATTTAAATCACCTGTAAGTACAATGCCATAATTGGGACGAATCCTGCTAACAAAGTCAAGGACACCATTCAAATTATCACAAAACACCGAAAAATTACCGGAAGGTGTGTGATATACAACAATTATAACGACATTAAGCTCTAATAACTCCACTGCACAGAACTCGCAGTCCATCTCAACACAGTACTCATGTACATTGACAACAATAAATTTTGTGGATTCCTTCATAAAAATACACACTCCTCCATGAGTGTGTTCAGACCTACAGAAGGAGGTGACCAAACTATAACCAATTAACTGAACACTTCCCACATTCCTAGTTGTTAGCCAATGTTCTGATACGCAGAATATATCAATTTTATTTTTATGTAAAATATGTTCAATCTGAATTAATTTGTTTGTGATGGACTGCACGCAAGGAGTACCTTTGATTATATCTATTTTTATTCAAATATTGTTTGGTCTCATGCATGTAATAATCAATAGAATCTTTCCAATTGATTTAAAGTAATGTGGTTCATCAAATTTATTTTAAAGATTGGGAATGTTGTTATATCGGCCAGACCAAACAGTGTTTACACAAAAAGATTGTAATCGTAAATATTTTTAAGTAATGGTTTTAGTTCAATAATTGCTGTTATAAAACATGTTAAAGACTTTAATAATTAATTCGGGATTAAGAAAAGTAACTATCTAATTGCAAAGAGTTTTCACTATGTGATGTAGGGTCAGCCACAGTTTTTTAGAAACAGACAACATTCTATTTATTCGATGCATTGATCACTAAATTATTAAGTTCGTCCCGTTGATTCCACAGCCAGCAAGAAGTAGAGCCTTTAAATCCTAATGATGTACAGTGATATTTTCCAGGCACTTATATCCATGTCTTGCATCACAGAGGATAGAATGGGATAATTTACAGTAGTCATTCAATGCTCTTGAAGGACTTTAGAATGGAGGTGCTACATGATGACCATCCCAAGATATACAAATCTTGCTATTGGTTTATCGTATTACCAAATTATAAACCTTTTGATTGGATTATGTCAGAGAGTGTCCTGTCCTCTAAGTATAAAACCAACCTTGTGTCGTCCGAAACCGCGAGCGTTAGCCGCCATCGTGAAGAACACCTTCTTGCAAATACCTCGGAAACGGTGAGTTTTAAGTTAAAAACTGTAAGGGCCTTTTTTGTAGAGGATAAAATTTCTCATCTTTTTATTTGAAATTTTTTTCTCTGTTGGTAATATTTACCGAGATATAGTCGATTAAAGAAACCAAATTTTTGTTTTTGGAAAATAACTCGATAATTTTTGGAAACACGAAAAAAAACAACAAAACTTTGTTCTTTTTAATCGACTATATCTCGGTAAATATTAACAATAGAGAAAAAAAGTTTCAAATAAAAAAGATGGAAAATTATCCTCTCCAAAAAGGTCCTCACAAATGTTAACGTAAAACTAACCGTTTCCCAGGTATTTGCAAGATTTGATTTGATATTTGGTTTTATAAAAATCAATTATCAGGATTTTTTGCGGAGCGAACCGTTTTGGTGCTAAAATTCCTGGACTAGAATTTGTTACACCATTTCGTTTCAATTGTATATGTGTTATGTAATTGTGTTATTCTTTAATTTCTTTTGGTAAGTATACTTTTTATATACATACCGCTGTTGGAATTTTGTTTGTGGAATACAATGTTTGCAATAAAATATTTTTTGGACGCGGCATTGTAAAATTTAAATAACAATTCTATAGCAAGAAAGCCAAACCAATACTAATAGTAAATGCACAAACAGTACATTAAGAATAATATACTGAACCGAATACAATGAAATGTTTTGATCTTTATGTTGAGTTAGTTCAGTACAGTATTCTCGTTGTGTAGAAAGATCACAAACAGAATAACAGTTCTTTTGTTGTATTTGCTACACAACACTATTCGCGTTTGTGTATTAAATATTCCACCGTACAGAACACTAAAATATATTATATAAGGTAAATTTTCGAACACCGATTAGAACTGTATTTGTAAATTACATATTTTATTTAATTTCTGTAGACGGGTTGGTCTCAACTCGAGAAAACAGATGGGAAACTATATATATTCGAAATAAGCAGATTTTAGGTGCTGGATTCTTAACCTTCCTATACTCACGCATGCGATCTGTGAGACCGATTTGTATAGTATAGGATACGTGTTTCATATTTTGGCGAGAGTATAGATATGTTAAGGGAGGCAAGCATTCCAGAAAACCTACGCGCACTACTACCGTTACCACTACAACTGCAACACAATATCGTTTACATAAAGGTATTCTATAGAAGTTTTGATAATGATTTGAAAATATATATTTTGGTCACCTGACCCTTATGACAAGAACAGATACTACTTTTTCATGAATTCATTTGAAGGGAATTTTGAAATCTTATTATACGTGTTCTAACATTGCACTACATGCCAACGTTTAATTTATATGTATTTAGCGGCTTATCTATCATCTCAATAATGAAGCTATGTCGCCAAAATTGTCGGGCAACTTGGAACCGCGTTTGTTGAAAATCATACATAGTGTCCATCCAAAGGTAATTCCTAAACTATACTTTTAGAAACCAAGAATGTTCATATTAAGTTTCTAAATTAGAGAGAGTCTTTATAAATTAGATAACCAATTTTCAGTTGATACAGACTGCAGGGGCTATGGCTCGCTATAACTGACAATATATCCTTCTGCACTCCTCACCACAAAATTATAAATTTTAAATGATTCATTTGTCTAATTGTATAGCGGGTAATTTCTACTATGTGATATGGTGTCAACAATCCGTTTTAACACTTTATCGACCCCCGCCCATTGATCGGCTTTTTGCCACCTACGCCTACCGACCGCTAGCCGGTTAATCAGCTTTTGTTGCTGTTGTGTATGTATGTATGTATTGTATGTAAACAAAGGGGTAGCCGATATGGATGTGTAAACCTTCTTTGGACACTATTTATTAACCCTCGGTCAATAACCAAAAAAATATACGTTAGTCAATAACCGGG
>JAYRCI010000342.1:0-11769 GCA_038088585.1 Chrysina gloriosa | reverse complement strand
TTGAAGTATGCCCTGTTTCGCCCTATATTCACCCTCTATATACGGTCTATTTTAGGCCTTTTTTCCAAACTTCGTAAGGCGTTTTCTCGAAATCTATGCGTTCCACGTCGGAACCGGATATTTTCTACGTAATCAGCGGCCCGAATATGTATATTCTGGCGCAAAATAACCGCGAATTTCGAACATGAATTTTTCGTCGAATATTCGAAAAAGCCTTATATATACCCCTATTTTAGCCCGCTGTTTTGACCCTAACTTCGACTAGCGTTTTCTCCAAATCTATGCGTTCTATGTCGGAACCGATATGTTTTACGTAATTAGCGGCCCGAATATGTATATTCTGGATGCAAAATAACCGCGAGTTTCGAACATGAATTTTTCGTCGAATGACCAATATTACGTTAAAAATCGCGATTTTCGTTAAGGCCTAAATTTCAAATCGCTCTCACGGCTTTATTTATTGCTCGATCCGGATCAAGTAGACCTTCCTAGTGGTAGATTTTGCCTAGGAATCGAATGGAATAAGAACGAACGCGCTATCTATAATACTTTTCCCGCTAGAGCGAAATTATTGTAATTTTGGATAAGCATTTTTTCCAAACTTCAAAGTACCATACCTCCGGAACGGTAGGACTTAGGGACCTCCGGTTTGTTTTATTTTAATCGCCTCGTCGAGTACTATAAGCTCACCGAGTTTGAATTGGCTAGCTCTATCCGAAGTATGCTATCTCGAAAAACTGAAAAATTCTATGCTTTGAGGTAGAAATTCGGTTGGAGAAAAATTTTTTGCGTCCAATCGCGTTCAAAATATGCCTAACCGATCAATTTTGACCCGTAGATTCCAAATCTTCCATCCCCGACGCTGTATCTCTTACCGTTCTCGAGCCAAAGAAAACTTGGTCCGATTGCGTTCGAAATAGGCCTATCGGATAGGTCTCGACGAGTAGATTCCAAATATGGCATTATAAACGCTCTAGCTCCAACCGTTAGGGAGATATGGACGATTTAAGTTTCCTTTGTCCTATCGCGTTCATTCATATACCAATCGACGCGTCTTGACGCGCTGATTTCAACGGTATATAATTTGTTTAGATTATTTCAAACGGTTGCCCAGAAAATGGAAAAAACCGCAAAAAAGTGCTAAAATGACATACCCCTTTTTCACTAATACGGGACTAAGGACGTTCAATCCTACACCAATCGATGCGTTTTGACGAGGCGAATTCAACGCCGTAGGATTTTTTACTTTACTCCAACGGTTACCGAGAAAATCGCGAAAAACCGCGAAAAAATCGTAAAAAATAGCTAAATTTCACCCTAAGAAAGGATTTTTCAAGCTACGACATTTTCTCCTACACCATTCGAAAGAACGTCTTTTCTGATTTAGAATCACCCCCGATTTGGCTTTCCATCGTTAATAGTTTAGGCGCTACGAGCGCTTGAAGTATGCCCTGTTTCGCCCTATATTCACCCCTATATACGGTCTATTTTAGGCCTTTTTCCAAACTTCGTAAGGCGTTTTCTCGAAATCTATGCGTTCCACGTCGGAACCGATATTTTCTACGTAATCAGCGGCCCGAATATGTATATTCTGGCGCAAAATAACCGCGAATTTCGAACATGAATTTTTCGTCGAATATTCGAAAAAGCCTTATATATACCCCTATTTTAGCGCGTTTTGACCCTAACTTCGACTAGCGTTTTCTCCAAATCTATGCGTTCTATGTCGGAACCGATATGTTTTACGTAATTAGCGGCCCGAATATGTATATTCTGATGCAAAATAACCGCGAGTTTCGAACATGAATTTTTCGTCGAATGACCAATATTACGTTAAAAATCGCGATTTTCGTTAAGGCCTAAATTTCAAATCGCTCTCACGGCTTTATTTATTGCTCGATCCGGATCAAGTAGACCTTCCTAGTGGTAGATTTTGCCTAGGAATCGAATGGAATAAGAACGAACGCGCTATCTATAATACTTTTCCCGCTAGAGCGAAATTATTGTAATTTTGGATAAGCATTTTTTCCAAACTTCAAAGTACCATACCTCCGGAACGGTAGGACTTAGGGACCTCCGGTTTGTTTTATTTTAATCGCCTCGTCGAGTACTATAAGCTCACCGAGTTTGAATTGGCTAGCTCTATCCGAAGTATGCTATCTCGAAAAACTGAAAAAAATTCTATGCTTTGAGGTAGAAATTCGGTTGGAGAAAAAATTTTTTGCGTCCAATCGCGTTCAAAATATGCCTAACCGATCAATTTTGACCCGTAGATTCCAAATCTTCCATCCCCGACGCTGTATCTCTTACCGTTCTCGAGCCAAAGAAAACTTGGTCCGATTGCGTTCGAAATAGGCCTATCGGATAGGTCTCGACGAGTAGATTCCAAATATGGCATTATAAACGCTCTAGCTCCAACCGTTAGGGAGATATGGACGATTTAAGTTTCCTTTGTCCTATCGCGTTCATTCATATACCAATCGACGCGTCTTGACGCGCTGATTTCAACGGTATATAATTTGTTTAGATTATTTCAAACGGTTGCCCAGAAAATGGAAAAAACCGCAAAAAAGTGCTAAAATGACATACCCCTTTTTCACTAATACGGGACTAAGGACGTTCAATCCTACACCAATCGATGCGTTTTGACGAGGCGAATTCAACGCCGTAGGATTTTTACTTTACTCCAACGGTTACCGAGAAAATCGCGAAAAACCGCGAAAAAATCGTAAAAAATAGCTAAATTTCACCCTAAGAAAGGATTTTTTCAAGCTACGACATTTTCTCCTACACCATTCGAAAGAACGTCTTTTTCTGATTTAGAATCACCCCCGATTTGGCTTTCCATCGTTAATAGTTTAGGCGCTACGAGCGCTTGAAGTATGCCCTGTTTCGCCCTATATTCACCCCTATATACGGTCTATTTTAGGCCTTTTTTCCAAACTTCGTAAGGCGTTTTCTCGAAATCTATGCGTTCCACGTCGGAACCGATATTTTCTACGTAATCAGCGGCCCGAATATGTATATTCTGGCGCAAAATAACCGCGAATTTCGAACATGAATTTTTCGTCGAATATTCGAAAAAGCCTTATATATACCCCTATTTTAGCGCGTTTTGACCCTAACTTCGACTAGCGTTTTCTCCAAATCTATGCGTTCTATGTCGGAACCGATATGTTTTACGTAATTAGCGGCCCGAATATGTATATTCTGGATGCAAAATAACCGCGAGTTTCGAACATGAATTTTTCGTCGAATGACCAATATTACGTTAAAAATCGCGATTTTCGTTAAGGCCTAAATTTCAAATCGCTCTCACGGCTTTATTTATTGCTCGATCCGGATCAAGTAGACCTTCCTAGTGGTAGATTTTGCCTAGGAATCGAATGGAATAAGAACGAACGCGCTATCTATAATACTTTTCCCGCTAGAGCGAAATTATTGTAATTTTGGATAAGCATTTTTTCCAAACTTCAAAGTACCATACCTCCGGAACGGTAGGACTTAGGGACCTCCGGTTTGTTTTATTTTAATCGCCTCGTCGAGTACTATAAGCTCACCGAGTTTGAATTGGCTAGCTCTATCCGAAGTATGCTATCTCGAAAAACTGAAAAAATTCTATGCTTTGAGGTAGAAATTCGGTTGGAGAAAAAATTTTTGCGTCCAATCGCGTTCAAAATATGCCTAACCGATCAATTTTGACCCGTAGATTCCAAATCTTCCATCCCCGACGCTGTATCTCTTACCGTTCTCGAGCCAAAGAAAACTTGGTCCGATTGCGTTCGAAATAGGCCTATCGGATAGGTCTCGACGAGTAGATTCCAAATATGGCATTATAAACGCTCTAGCTCCAACCGTTAGGGAGATATGGACGATTTAAGTTTCCTTTGTCCTATCGCGTTCATTCATATACCAATCGACGCGTCTTGACGCGCTGATTTCAACGGTATATAATTTGTTTAGATTATTTCAAACGGTTGCCCAGAAAATGGAAAAAACCGCAAAAAAGTGCTAAAATGACATACCCCTTTTTCACTAATACGGGACTAAGGACGTTCAATCCTACACCAATCGATGCGTTTTGACGAGGCGAATTCAACGCCGTAGGATTTTTTTACTTTACTCCAACGGTTACCGAGAAAATCGCGAAAAACCGCGAAAAAATCGTAAAAAATAGCTAAATTTCACCCTAAGAAAGGATTTTTTCAAGCTACGACATTTTCTCCTACACCATTCGAAAGAACGTCTTTTTCTGATTTAGAATCACCCCCGATTTGGCTTTCCATCGTTAATAGTTTAGGCGCTACGAGCGCTTGAAGTATGCCCTGTTTCGCCCTATATTCACCCCTATATACGGTCTATTTTAGGCCTTTTTCCAAACTTCGTAAGGCGTTTTCTCGAAATCTATGCGTTCCACGTCGGAACCGATATTTTCTACGTAATCAGCGGCCCGAATATGTATATTCTGGCGCAAAATAACCGCGAATTTCGAACATGAATTTTTCGTCGAATATTCGAAAAAGCCTTATATATACCCCTATTTTAGCGCGTTTTGACCCTAACTTCGACTAGCGTTTTCTCCAAATCTATGCGTTCTATGTCGGAACCGATATGTTTTACGTAATTAGCGGCCCGAATATGTATATTCTGATGCAAAATAACCGCGAGTTTCGAACATGAATTTTTCGTCGAATGACCAATATTACGTTAAAAATCGCGATTTTCGTTAAGGCCTAAATTTCAAATCGCTCTCACGGCTTTATTTATTGCTCGATCCGGATCAAGTAGACCTTCCTAGTGGTAGATTTTGCCTAGGAATCGAATGGAATAAGAACGAACGCGCTATCTATAATACTTTTCCCGCTAGAGCGAAATTATTGTAATTTTGGATAAGCATTTTTTCCAAACTTCAAAGTACCATACCTCCGGAACGGTAGGACTTAGGGACCTCCGGTTTGTTTTATTTTAATCGCCTCGTCGAGTACTATAAGCTCACCGAGTTTGAATTGGCTAGCTCTATCCGAAGTATGCTATCTCGAAAAACTGAAAAAAATTCTATGCTTTGAGGTAGAAATTCGGTTGGAGAAAAAATTTTTTGCGTCCAATCGCGTTCAAAATATGCCTAACCGATCAATTTTGACCCGTAGATTCCAAATCTTCCATCCCCGACGCTGTATCTCTTACCGTTCTCGAGCCAAAGAAAACTTGGTCCGATTGCGTTCGAAATAGGCCTATCGGATAGGTCTCGACGAGTAGATTCCAAATATGGCATTATAAACGCTCTAGCTCCAACCGTTAGGGAGATATGGACGATTTAAGTTTCCTTTGTCCTATCGCGTTCATTCATATACCAATCGACGCGTCTTGACGCGCTGATTTCAACGGTATATAATTTGTTTAGATTATTTCAAACGGTTGCCCAGAAAATGGAAAAAACCGCAAAAAAGTGCTAAAATGACATACCCCTTTTTCACTAATACGGGACTAAGGACGTTCAATCCTACACCAATCGATGCGTTTTGACGAGGCGAATTCAACGCCGTAGGATTTTTTTACTTTACTCCAACGGTTACCGAGAAAATCGCGAAAAACCGCGAAAAAATCGTAAAAAATAGCTAAATTTCACCCTAAGAAAGGATTTTTTCAAGCTACGACATTTTCTCCTACACCATTCGAAAGAACGTCTTTTTCTGATTTAGAATCACCCCCGATTTGGCTTTCCATCGTTAATAGTTTAGGCGCTACGAGCGCTTGAAGTATGCCCTGTTTCGCCCTATATTCACCCCTATATACGGTCTATTTTAGGCCTTTTTCCAAACTTCGTAAGGCGTTTTCTCGAAATCTATGCGTTCCACGTCGGAACCGATATTTTCTACGTAATCAGCGGCCCGAATATGTATATTCTGGCGCAAAATAACCGCGAATTTCGAACATGAATTTTTCGTCGAATATTCGAAAAAAGCCTTATATATACCCCTATTTTAGCGCGTTTTGACCCTAACTTCGACTAGCGTTTTCTCCAAATCTATGCGTTCTATGTCGGAACCGATATGTTTTACGTAATTAGCGGCCCGAATATGTATATTCTGATGCAAAATAACCGCGAGTTTCGAACATGAATTTTTCGTCGAATGACCAATATTACGTTAAAAATCGCGATTTTCGTTAAGGCCTAAATTTCAAATCGCTCTCACGGCTTTATTTATTGCTCGATCCGGATCAAGTAGACCTTCCTAGTGGTAGATTTTGCCTAGGAATCGAATGGAATAAGAACGAACGCGCTATCTATAATACTTTTCCCGCTAGAGCGAAATTATTGTAATTTTGGATAAGCATTTTTCCAAACTTCAAAGTACCATACCTCCGGAACGGTAGGACTTAGGGACCTCCGGTTTGTTTTATTTTAATCGCCTCGTCGAGTACTATAAGCTCACCGAGTTTGAATTGGCTAGCTCTATCCGAAGTATGCTATCTCGAAAAACTGAAAAAAATTCTATGCTTTGAGGTAGAAATTCGGTTGGAGAAAAAAATTTTTTGCGTCCAATCGCGTTCAAAATATGCCTAACCGATCAATTTTGACCCGTAGATTCCAAATCTTCCATCCCCGACGCTGTATCTCTTACCGTTCTCGAGCCAAAGAAAACTTGGTCCGATTGCGTTCGAAATAGGCCTATCGGATAGGTCTCGACGAGTAGATTCCAAATATGGCATTATAAACGCTCTAGCTCCAACCGTTAGGGAGATATGGACGATTTAAGTTTCCTTTGTCCTATCGCGTTCATTCATATACCAATCGACGCGTCTTGACGCGCTGATTTCAACGGTATATAATTTGTTTAGATTATTTCAAACGGTTGCCCAGAAAATGGAAAAAACCGCAAAAAAGTGCTAAAATGACATACCCCTTTTTCACTAATACGGGACTAAGGACGTTCAATCCTACACCAATCGATGCGTTTTGACGAGGCGAATTCAACGCCGTAGGATTTTTACTTTACTCCAACGGTTACCGAGAAAATCGCGAAAAACCGCGAAAAAATCGTAAAAAATAGCTAAATTTCACCCTAAGAAAGGATTTTTCAAGCTACGACATTTTCTCCTACACCATTCGAAAGAACGTCTTTTTCTGATTTAGAATCACCCCCGATTTGGCTTTCCATCGTTAATAGTTTAGGCGCTACGAGCGCTTGAAGTATGCCCTGTTTCGCCCTATATTCACCCCTATATACGGTCTATTTTAGGCCTTTTTCCAAACTTCGTAAGGCGTTTTCTCGAAATCTATGCGTTCCACGTCGGAACCGATATTTTCTACGTAATCAGCGGCCCGAATATGTATATTCTGGCGCAAAATAACCGCGAATTTCGAACATGAATTTTTCGTCGAATATTCGAAAAAAGCCTTATATATACCCCTATTTTAGCGCGTTTTGACCCTAACTTCGACTAGCGTTTTCTCCAAATCTATGCGTTCTATGTCGGAACCGATATGTTTTACGTAATTAGCGGCCCGAATATGTATATTCTGATGCAAAATAACCGCGAGTTTCGAACATGAATTTTTCGTCGAATGACCAATATTACGTTAAAAATCGCGATTTTCGTTAAGGCCTAAATTTCAAATCGCTCTCACGGCTTTATTTATTGCTCGATCCGGATCAAGTAGACCTTCCTAGTGGTAGATTTTGCCTAGGAATCGAATGGAATAAGAACGAACGCGCTATCTATAATACTTTTCCCGCTAGAGCGAAATTATTGTAATTTTGGATAAGCATTTTTCCAAACTTCAAAGTACCATACCTCCGGAACGGTAGGACTTAGGGACCTCCGGTTTGTTTTATTTTAATCGCCTCGTCGAGTACTATAAGCTCACCGAGTTTGAATTGGCTAGCTCTATCCGAAGTATGCTATCTCGAAAAACTGAAAAAATTCTATGCTTTGAGGTAGAAATTCGGTTGGAGAAAAAAATTTTTTGCGTCCAATCGCGTTCAAAATATGCCTAACCGATCAATTTTGACCCGTAGATTCCAAATCTTCCATCCCCGACGCTGTATCTCTTACCGTTCTCGAGCCAAAGAAAACTTGGTCCGATTGCGTTCGAAATAGGCCTATCGGATAGGTCTCGACGAGTAGATTCCAAATATGGCATTATAAACGCTCTAGCTCCAACCGTTAGGGAGATATGGACGATTTAAGTTTCCTTTGTCCTATCGCGTTCATTCATATACCAATCGACGCGTCTTGACGCGCTGATTTCAACGGTATATAATTTGTTTAGATTATTTCAAACGGTTGCCCAGAAAATGGAAAAAACCGCAAAAAAGTGCTAAAATGACATACCCCTTTTTCACTAATACGGGACTAAGGACGTTCAATCCTACACCAATCGATGCGTTTTGACGAGGCGAATTCAACGCCGTAGGATTTTTTACTTTACTCCAACGGTTACCGAGAAAATCGCGAAAAACCGCGAAAAAATCGTAAAAAATAGCTAAATTTCACCCTAAGAAAGGATTTTTTCAAGCTACGACATTTTCTCCTACACCATTCGAAAGAACGTCTTTTTCTGATTTAGAATCACCCCCGATTTGGCTTTCCATCGTTAATAGTTTAGGCGCTACGAGCGCTTGAAGTATGCCCTGTTTCGCCCTATATTCACCCCTATATACGGTCTATTTTAGGCCTTTTTCCAAACTTCGTAAGGCGTTTTCTCGAAATCTATGCGTTCCACGTCGGAACCGATATTTTCTACGTAATCAGCGGCCCGAATATGTATATTCTGGCGCAAAATAACCGCGAATTTCGAACATGAATTTTTCGTCGAATATTCGAAAAAAGCCTTATATATACCCCTATTTTAGCGCGTTTTGACCCTAACTTCGACTAGCGTTTTCTCCAAATCTATGCGTTCTATGTCGGAACCGATATGTTTTACGTAATTAGCGGCCCGAATATGTATATTCTGATGCAAAATAACCGCGAGTTTCGAACATGAATTTTTCGTCGAATGACCAATATTACGTTAAAAATCGCGATTTTCGTTAAGGCCTAAATTTCAAATCGCTCTCACGGCTTTATTTATTGCTCGATCCGGATCAAGTAGACCTTCCTAGTGGTAGATTTTGCCTAGGAATCGAATGGAATAAGAACGAACGCGCTATCTATAATACTTTTCCCGCTAGAGCGAAATTATTGTAATTTTGGATAAGCATTTTTTCCAAACTTCAAAGTACCATACCTCCGGAACGGTAGGACTTAGGGACCTCCGGTTTGTTTTATTTTAATCGCCTCGTCGAGTACTATAAGCTCACCGAGTTTGAATTGGCTAGCTCTATCCGAAGTATGCTATCTCGAAAAACTGAAAAAAATTCTATGCTTTGAGGTAGAAATTCGGTTGGAGAAAAAATTTTTTGCGTCCAATCGCGTTCAAAATATGCCTAACCGATCAATTTTGACCCGTAGATTCCAAATCTTCCATCCCCGACGCTGTATCTCTTACCGTTCTCGAGCCAAAGAAAACTTGGTCCGATTGCGTTCGAAATAGGCCTATCGGATAGGTCTCGACGAGTAGATTCCAAATATGGCATTATAAACGCTCTAGCTCCAACCGTTAGGGAGATATGGACGATTTAAGTTTCCTTTGTCCTATCGCGTTCATTCATATACCAATCGACGCGTCTTGACGCGCTGATTTCAACGGTATATAATTTGTTTAGATTATTTCAAACGGTTGCCCAGAAAATGGAAAAAACCGCAAAAAAGTGCTAAAATGACATACCCCTTTTTCACTAATACGGGACTAAGGACGTTCAATCCTACACCAATCGATGCGTTTTGACGAGGCGAATTCAACGCCGTAGGATTTTTTTACTTTACTCCAACGGTTACCGAGAAAATCGCGAAAAACCGCGAAAAAATCGTAAAAAATAGCTAAATTTCACCCTAAGAAAGGATTTTTTCAAGCTACGACATTTTCTCCTACACCATTCGAAAGAACGTCTTTTTCTGATTTAGAATCACCCCCGATTTGGCTTTCCATCGTTAATAGTTTAGGCGCTACGAGCGCTTGAAGTATGCCCTGTTTCGCCCTATATTCACCCCTATATACGGTCTATTTTAGGCCTTTTTTCCAAACTTCGTAAGGCGTTTTCTCGAAATCTATGCGTTCCACGTCGGAACCGATATTTTCTACGTAATCAGCGGCCCGAATATGTATATTCTGGCGCAAAATAACCGCGAATTTCGAACATGAATTTTTCGTCGAATATTCGAAAAAGCCTTATATATACCCCTATTTTAGCCCGTTTTGACCCTAACTTCGACTAGCATTTTCTCCAAATCTATGCGTTCTATGTCGGAACCGATATGTTTTACGTAATTAGCGGCCCGAATATGTATATTCTGATGCAAAATAACCGCGAGTTTCGAACATGAATTTTTCGTCGAATGACCAATATTACGTTAAAAATCGCGATTTTCGTTAAGGCCTAAATTTCAAATCGCTCTCACGGCTTTATTTATTG
This sequence comes from Chrysina gloriosa, assembly GCA_038088585.1. Lineage (NCBI taxonomy): Eukaryota > Metazoa > Arthropoda > Insecta > Coleoptera > Scarabaeidae > Chrysina > Chrysina gloriosa. Next base: position 1,249 of record JAYRCI010000342.1, on the reverse strand, counting down.
CTCGATCCGGATCAAGTAGACCTTCCTAGTGGTAGATTTTGCCTAGGAATCGAATGGAATAAGAACGAACGCGCTATCTATAATACTTTTCCCGCTAGAGCGAAATTATTGTAATTTTGGATAAGCATTTTTCCAAACTTCAAAGTACCATACCTCCGGAACGGTAGGACTTAGGGACCTCCGGCTTGTTTTATTTTAATCGCCTCGTCGAGTACTATAAGCTACGAGCGCTTGAAGTATGCCCTGTTTCGCCCTATATTCACCCCTATATACGGTCTATTTTAGGCCTTTTTTCCAAACTTCGTAAGGCGTTTTCTCGAAATCTATGCGTTCCACGTCGGAACCGATATTTTCTACGTAATCAGCGGCCCGAATATGTATATTCTGGCGCAAAATAACCGCGAATTTCGAACATGAATTTTTCGTCGAATATTCGAAAAAGCCTTATATACACCCCTATTTTAGCCCGTTTTGACCCAAACTTCGTAAGGCGCTTTCTCGAAATCTAGGCGTTCCACGTTCGAGCCGATATGTTCTACGTAATTACCGGTCCGAATATATATATTCTGGCGCAAAATAACTTCGAAATTCGAACATGAATTTTTCGTCAAATGACCAAAACTACGTTAAATATCGTGATTTTCGTTAAGGGCCAAATTTCAAGTCGCTCTCACCGCTTTATTTATGGCTCGATCCGGATCGAGTAGACCTTCCTAGATGTAGATTTCGCTTAGGAATCGAATGGAATATGAACGAACGCGCTATCTATAATAGTTTTCGCGCTAGAGCGAAATTATGGTAATTTTAGGTAAGAAAATTTTTCAAGCTTCAAAGTAGCATATCTCCGGAACTGTAAGAGTTAGGGACCTCCGGTTTGTTTCATTTGAATCGCCTTATCGAGTGCTCTAAGCGCACCAATACTGTACTCGTTAGCGCGTAGGGAACATGATTTTTTGTCAAGTAGCCAAAATTTGTCCTATATATATGCCCTCATGTTCGGTCTATTTTACCCGGTTTTAACCGAACTTCGGATTGCGATTTCCCGAAATCTAAGCGTTCCACGTTCGGAGCGATATGTTGTACGTAATTACTGGTCCAAGTATGTATATTCTGACGCAAGATAACTTCGAAATTTGAACATGAATTTTTCGTCAAATGACCAAAATTACTCAGTAGGGTGAGAATGATGTAGATATATAAATTAACACTGTTGGATCGATTAGTAATAAAAATAACAATATTATCATGG
>JAYRCI010000341.1:0-11792 GCA_038088585.1 Chrysina gloriosa | reverse complement strand
TCGACGAGACGATTAAAATGAAACAAACCGGAGGTCCCTAAGTCTTACCGTTCGGGAGATATGGTACTTTGAAGGTTGAAAAAATTCTTACTTAAAATTACCAATATTTCGTTCTAGCGCGAAAAGTATTATAGATAGCTCGTTCGTTCTTATTCCATTCGATTCCTAGGCAAAATCTGCTCCTAGAAAGGTCTACTTGATCCAGATCGAGCCATAAATAAAGCGGTAAGAGCGATTTGAAATTTGGCCCTTAACGAAAATCGCGATTTTTAACGTAATTTCGGTCATTGGACGAAAAATTCATGTTCGAATTTCTCAGTTATTTTGCGCCAGAATATACATATTCGGACCGATAATAACGTAGAACGTATCGGTTCCGACGTAGAACGCATAGGTTTGGAGAAAACGCCTTACGAAGTTAGGGTCAAAACGGGCTAAATTAAGGGTGTATATAAGGGAATTTTCGGATATTTGACGAAAAATTCATGTTCGAATTTCGCAATTATTTTGCGCCAGAATATAGATATTTGGACCGGTAATTACGTAGAATATATCGGTTCGGACGTGGAACGTATAGATTTCGAGAAAATGCCATTCGAAGTTAGGGTAAAACGTCGAAAATAGACCGAATATAAGGGTGTATATAGGGCGAAACAGGGCAAACTTCAAGCGCTCGTAGCGCCTAAACTATTAACGATAGAAAGTCGATTCGGGGTTGATTCTTAATCAGAAAAAGACGCTCTTTCGAACGGTGTAGGAGAAAATGTCGTAGCTTTTAAAAAACCAGTTCGGAGCGTGTAATTTAGCATTTTTTAACGATTTTTCGCGGTTTTTCGCGATTTTCTCGGTAACCGTTGGAGTAAAGTAAAAAAATCCTACGGCGTTGAATTCGCCTCGTCAAAACGCATCGATTGGTGTAGGATTGAACGTCCTTAGTCCCATATTAGTGAAAAAGGGGTATGTCATTTTAGCACTTTTTGCGGTTTTTTGCGTTTTCTGGGCAACCGTTTGAAATAATCTAAACAAATTATATACCGTTGAAATCAGCGCGTCAAGACGCGTCGATTGGTATATGAATGAACGCGATAGGACGAAGGAAACTTAAATCGTCCATATCTCCCTAACGGTTGGAGCTACAGCGTTTATAATGCCATATTTGGAATCTACTCGTCGAGACCTATCCGATAGACCTATTTCGAACGCAATCGGGCGAAGTTTTCTTTGCCTCGAGAACGGTAAGAGATACAGCGTCGGGGATGGAAGATTTGGAATCTACGGGTCAAAATCTATCGGATAGGCCTATTTTAAACGCGATTGGACGCAAAAAATATTTTTGTCAAAGTGAATTTCTACCTCAAAGCATAGAAATTTTTCAGTTTTTCGAGATAGCCTACTTCCGATAGAGCTAGCCAGTTCAAACTCGGTACGCTTATAGTACTCGACGAGACGATTAAAATGAAACAAACCGGAGGTCCCTAAGTCTTACCGTTCGGGAGATATGGTACTTTGAAGGTTGAAAAAATTCTTACTTAAAATTACCAATATTTCGTTCTAGCGCGAAAAGTATTATAGATAGCTCGTTCGTTCTTATTCCATTCGATTCCTAGGCAAAATCTGCTCCTAGAAAGGTCTACTTGATCCAGATCGAGCCATAAATAAAGCGGTAAGAGCGATTTGAAATTTGGCCCTTAACGAAAATCGCGATTTTTAACGTAATTTCGGTCATTGGACGAAAAATTCATGTTCGAATTTCTCAGTTATTTTGCGCCAGAATATACATATTCGGACCGATAATAACGTAGAACGTATCGGTTCCGACGTAGAACGCATAGGTTTGGAGAAAACGCCTTACGAAGTTAGGGTCAAAACGGGCTAAATTAAGGGTGTATATAAGGGAATTTTCGGATATTTGACGAAAAATTCATGTTCGAATTTCGCAATTATTTTGCGCCAGAATATAGATATTTGGACCGGTAATTACGTAGAATATATCGGTTCGGACGTGGAACGTATAGATTTCGAGAAAATGCCATTCGAAGTTAGGGTAAAACGTCGAAAATAGACCGAATATAAGGGTGTATATAGGGCGAAACAGGGCAAACTTCAAGCGCTCGTAGCGCCTAAACTATTAACGATAGAAAGTCGATTCGGGGTTGATTCTTAATCAGAAAAAGACGCTCTTTCGAACGGTGTAGGAGAAAATGTCGTAGCTTTTAAAAAACCAGTTCGGAGCGTGTAATTTAGCATTTTTTAACGATTTTTTCGCGGTTTTTCGCGATTTTCTCGGTAACCGTTGGAGTAAAGTAAAAAAATCCTACGGCGTTGAATTCGCCTCGTCAAAACGCATCGATTGGTGTAGGATTGAACGTCCTTAGTCCCATATTAGTGAAAAAGGGGTATGTCATTTTAGCACTTTTTGCGGTTTTTTGCGTTTTCTGGGCAACCGTTTGAAATAATCTAAACAAATTATATACCGTTGAAATCAGCGCGTCAAGACGCGTCGATTGGTATATGAATGAACGCGATAGGACGAAGGAAACTTAAATCGTCCATATCTCCCTAACGGTTGGAGCTACAGCGTTTATAATGCCATATTTGGAATCTACTCGTCGAGACCTATCCGATAGACCTATTTCGAACGCAATCGGGCGAAGTTTTCTTTGCCTCGAGAACGGTAAGAGATACAGCGTCGGGGATGGAAGATTTGGAATCTACGGGTCAAAATCTATCGGATAGGCCTATTTTAAACGCGATTGGACGCAAAAAATATTTTTGTCAAAGTGAATTTCTACCTCAAAGCATAGAAATTTTTTCAGTTTTTCGAGATAGCCTACTTCCGATAGAGCTAGCCAGTTCAAACTCGGTACGCTTATAGTACTCGACGAGACGATTAAAATGAAACAAACCGGAGGTCCCTAAGTCTTACCGTTCGGGAGATATGGTACTTTGAAGGTTGAAAAAATTCTTACTTAAAATTACCAATATTTCGTTCTAGCGCGAAAAGTATTATAGATAGCTCGTTCGTTCTTATTCCATTCGATTCCTAGGCAAAATCTGCTCCTAGAAAGGTCTACTTGATCCAGATCGAGCCATAAATAAAGCGGTAAGAGCGATTTGAAATTTGGCCCTTAACGAAAATCGCGATTTTTAACGTAATTTCGGTCATTGGACGAAAAATTCATGTTCGAATTTCTCAGTTATTTTGCGCCAGAATATACATATTCGGACCGATAATAACGTAGAACGTATCGGTTCCGACGTAGAACGCATAGGTTTGGAGAAAACGCCTTACGAAGTTAGGGTCAAAACGGGCTAAATTAAGGGTGTATATAAGGGAATTTTCGGATATTTGACGAAAAATTCATGTTCGAATTTCGCAATTATTTTGCGCCAGAATATAGATATTTGGACCGGTAATTACGTAGAATATATCGGTTCGGACGTGGAACGTATAGATTTCGAGAAAATGCCATTCGAAGTTAGGGTAAAACGTCGAAAATAGACCGAATATAAGGGTGTATATAGGGCGAAACAGGGCAAACTTCAAGCGCTCGTAGCGCCTAAACTATTAACGATAGAAAGTCGATTCGGGGTTGATTCTTAATCAGAAAAAGACGCTCTTTCGAATGGTGTAGGAGAAAATGTCGTAGCTTTTAAAAAACCAGTTCGGAGCGTGTAATTTAGCATTTTTTAACGATTTTTTCGCGGTTTTTCGCGATTTTCTCGGTAACCGTTGGAGTAAAGTAAAAAATCCTACGGCGTTGAATTCGCCTCGTCAAAACGCATCGATTGGTGTAGGATTGAACGTCCTTAGTCCCATATTAGTGAAAAAGGGGTATGTCATTTTAGCACTTTTTGCGGTTTTTTGCGTTTTCTGGGCAACCGTTTGAAATAATCTAAACAAATTATATACCGTTGAAATCAGCGCGTCAAGACGCGTCGATTGGTATATGAATGAACGCGATAGGACGAAGGAAACTTAAATCGTCCATATCTCCCTAACGGTTGGAGCTACAGCGTTTATAATGCCATATTTGGAATCTACTCGTCGAGACCTATCCGATAGACCTATTTCGAACGCAATCGGGCGAAGTTTTCTTTGCCTCGAGAACGGTAAGAGATACAGCGTCGGGGATGGAAGATTTGGAATCTACGGGTCAAAATCTATCGGATAGGCCTATTTTAAACGCGATTGGACGCAAAAATATTTTTGTCAAAGTGAATTTCTACCTCAAAGCATAGAAATTTTTCAGTTTTTCGAGATAGCCTACTTCCGATAGAGCTAGCCAGTTCAAACTCGGTACGCTTATAGTACTCGACGAGACGATTAAAATGAAACAAACCGGAGGTCCCTAAGTCTTACCGTTCGGGAGATATGGTACTTTGAAGGTTGAAAAAATTCTTACTTAAAATTACCAATATTTCGTTCTAGCGCGAAAAGTATTATAGATAGCTCGTTCGTTCTTATTCCATTCGATTCCTAGGCAAAATCTGCTCCTAGAAAGGTCTACTTGATCCAGATCGAGCCATAAATAAAGCGGTAAGAGCGATTTGAAATTTGGCCCTTAACGAAAATCGCGATTTTTAACGTAATTTCGGTCATTGGACGAAAAATTCATGTTCGAATTTCTCAGTTATTTTGCGCCAGAATATACATATTCGGACCGATAATAACGTAGAACGTATCGGTTCCGACGTAGAACGCATAGGTTTGGAGAAAACGCCTTACGAAGTTAGGGTCAAAACGGGCTAAATTAAGGGTGTATATAAGGGAATTTTCGGATATTTGACGAAAAATTCATGTTCGAATTTCGCAATTATTTTGCGCCAGAATATAGATATTTGGACCGGTAATTACGTAGAATATATCGGTTCGGACGTGGAACGTATAGATTTCGAGAAAATGCCATTCGAAGTTAGGGTAAAACGTCGAAAATAGACCGAATATAAGGGTGTATATAGGGCGAAACAGGGCAAACTTCAAGCGCTCGTAGCGCCTAAACTATTAACGATAGAAAGTCGATTCGGGGTTGATTCTTAATCAGAAAAAGACGCTCTTTCGAATGGTGTAGGAGAAAATGTCGTAGCTTTTAAAAAACCAGTTCGGAGCGTGTAATTTAGCATTTTTTAACGATTTTTCGCGGTTTTTCGCGATTTTCTCGGTAACCGTTGGAGTAAAGTAAAAAAATCCTACGGCGTTGAATTCGCCTCGTCAAAACGCATCGATTGGTGTAGGATTGAACGTCCTTAGTCCCATATTAGTGAAAAAGGGGTATGTCATTTTAGCACTTTTTGCGGTTTTTTGCGTTTTCTGGGCAACCGTTTGAAATAATCTAAACAAATTATATACCGTTGAAATCAGCGCGTCAAGACGCGTCGATTGGTATATGAATGAACGCGATAGGACGAAGGAAACTTAAATCGTCCATATCTCCCTAACGGTTGGAGCTACAGCGTTTATAATGCCATATTTGGAATCTACTCGTCGAGACCTATCCGATAGACCTATTTCGAACGCAATCGGGCGAAGTTTTCTTTGCCTCGAGAACGGTAAGAGATACAGCGTCGGGGATGGAAGATTTGGAATCTACGGGTCAAAATCTATCGGATAGGCCTATTTTAAACGCGATTGGACGCAAAAAATATTTTTGTCAAAGTGAATTTCTACCTCAAAGCATAGAAATTTTTTCAGTTTTTCGAGATAGCCTACTTCCGATAGAGCTAGCCAGTTCAAACTCGGTACGCTTATAGTACTCGACGAGACGATTAAAATGAAACAAACCGGAGGTCCCTAAGTCTTACCGTTCGGGAGATATGGTACTTTGAAGGTTGAAAAAATTCTTACTTAAAATTACCAATATTTCGTTCTAGCGCGAAAAGTATTATAGATAGCTCGTTCGTTCTTATTCCATTCGATTCCTAGGCAAAATCTGCTCCTAGAAAGGTCTACTTGATCCAGATCGAGCCATAAATAAAGCGGTAAGAGCGATTTGAAATTTGGCCCTTAACGAAAATCGCGATTTTTAACGTAATTTCGGTCATTGGACGAAAAATTCATGTTCGAATTTCTCAGTTATTTTGCGCCAGAATATACATATTCGGACCGATAATAACGTAGAACGTATCGGTTCCGACGTAGAACGCATAGGTTTGGAGAAAACGCCTTACGAAGTTAGGGTCAAAACGGGCTAAATTAAGGGTGTATATAAGGGAATTTTCGGATATTTGACGAAAAATTCATGTTCGAATTTCGCAATTATTTTGCGCCAGAATATAGATATTTGGACCGGTAATTACGTAGAATATATCGGTTCGGACGTGGAACGTATAGATTTCGAGAAAATGCCATTCGAAGTTAGGGTAAAACGTCGAAAATAGACCGAATATAAGGGTGTATATAGGGCGAAACAGGGCAAACTTCAAGCGCTCGTAGCGCCTAAACTATTAACGATAGAAAGTCGATTCGGGGTTGATTCTTAATCAGAAAAAGACGCTCTTTCGAATGGTGTAGGAGAAAATGTCGTAGCTTTTAAAAAACCAGTTCGGAGCGTGTAATTTAGCATTTTTTAACGATTTTTTCGCGGTTTTTCGCGATTTTCTCGGTAACCGTTGGAGTAAAGTAAAAAAATCCTACGGCGTTGAATTCGCCTCGTCAAAACGCATCGATTGGTGTAGGATTGAACGTCCTTAGTCCCATATTAGTGAAAAAGGGGTATGTCATTTTAGCACTTTTTGCGGTTTTTTGCGTTTTCTGGGCAACCGTTTGAAATAATCTAAACAAATTATATACCGTTGAAATCAGCGCGTCAAGACGCGTCGATTGGTATATGAATGAACGCGATAGGACGAAGGAAACTTAAATCGTCCATATCTCCCTAACGGTTGGAGCTACAGCGTTTATAATGCCATATTTGGAATCTACTCGTCGAGACCTATCCGATAGACCTATTTCGAACGCAATCGGGCGAAGTTTTCTTTGCCTCGAGAACGGTAAGAGATACAGCGTCGGGGATGGAAGATTTGGAATCTACGGGTCAAAATCTATCGGATAGGCCTATTTTAAACGCGATTGGACGCAAAAAATATTTTTGTCAAAGTGAATTTCTACCTCAAAGCATAGAAATTTTTTCAGTTTTTCGAGATAGCCTACTTCCGATAGAGCTAGCCAGTTCAAACTCGGTACGCTTATAGTACTCGACGAGACGATTAAAATGAAACAAACCGGAGGTCCCTAAGTCTTACCGTTCGGGAGATATGGTACTTTGAAGGTTGAAAAAATTCTTACTTAAAATTACCAATATTTCGTTCTAGCGCGAAAAGTATTATAGATAGCTCGTTCGTTCTTATTCCATTCGATTCCTAGGCAAAATCTGCTCCTAGAAAGGTCTACTTGATCCAGATCGAGCCATAAATAAAGCGGTAAGAGCGATTTGAAATTTGGCCCTTAACGAAAATCGCGATTTTTAACGTAATTTCGGTCATTGGACGAAAAATTCATGTTCGAATTTCTCAGTTATTTTGCGCCAGAATATACATATTCGGACCGATAATAACGTAGAACGTATCGGTTCCGACGTAGAACGCATAGGTTTGGAGAAAACGCCTTACGAAGTTAGGGTCAAAACGGGCTAAATTAAGGGTGTATATAAGGGAATTTTCGGATATTTGACGAAAAATTCATGTTCGAATTTCGCAATTATTTTGCGCCAGAATATAGATATTTGGACCGGTAATTACGTAGAATATATCGGTTCGGACGTGGAACGTATAGATTTCGAGAAAATGCCATTCGAAGTTAGGGTAAAACGTCGAAAATAGACCGAATATAAGGGTGTATATAGGGCGAAACAGGGCAAACTTCAAGCGCTCGTAGCGCCTAAACTATTAACGATAGAAAGTCGATTCGGGGTTGATTCTTAATCAGAAAAAGACGCTCTTTCGAATGGTGTAGGAGAAAATGTCGTAGCTTTTAAAAAACCAGTTCGGAGCGTGTAATTTAGCATTTTTTAACGATTTTTTCGCGGTTTTTCGCGATTTTCTCGGTAACCGTTGGAGTAAAGTAAAAAAATCCTACGGCGTTGAATTCGCCTCGTCAAAACGCATCGATTGGTGTAGGATTGAACGTCCTTAGTCCCATATTAGTGAAAAAGGGGTATGTCATTTTAGCACTTTTTGCGGTTTTTTGCGTTTTCTGGGCAACCGTTTGAAATAATCTAAACAAATTATATACCGTTGAAATCAGCGCGTCAAGACGCGTCGATTGGTATATGAATGAACGCGATAGGACGAAGGAAACTTAAATCGTCCATATCTCCCTAACGGTTGGAGCTACAGCGTTTATAATGCCATATTTGGAATCTACTCGTCGAGACCTATCCGATAGACCTATTTCGAACGCAATCGGGCGAAGTTTTCTTTGCCTCGAGAACGGTAAGAGATACAGCGTCGGGGATGGAAGATTTGGAATCTACGGGTCAAAATCTATCGGATAGGCCTATTTTAAACGCGATTGGACGCAAAAAATATTTTTGTCAAAGTGAATTTCTACCTCAAAGCATAGAAATTTTTTCAGTTTTTCGAGATAGCCTACTTCCGATAGAGCTAGCCAGTTCAAACTCGGTACGCTTATAGTACTCGACGAGACGATTAAAATGAAACAAACCGGAGGTCCCTAAGTCTTACCGTTCGGGAGATATGGTACTTTGAAGGTTGAAAAAATTCTTACTTAAAATTACCAATATTTCGTTCTAGCGCGAAAAGTATTATAGATAGCTCGTTCGTTCTTATTCCATTCGATTCCTAGGCAAAATCTGCTCCTAGAAAGGTCTACTTGATCCAGATCGAGCCATAAATAAAGCGGTAAGAGCGATTTGAAATTTGGCCCTTAACGAAAATCGCGATTTTTAACGTAATTTCGGTCATTGGACGAAAAATTCATGTTCGAATTTCTCAGTTATTTTGCGCCAGAATATACATATTCGGACCGATAATAACGTAGAACGTATCGGTTCCGACGTAGAACGCATAGGTTTGGAGAAAACGCCTTACGAAGTTAGGGTCAAAACGGGCTAAATTAAGGGTGTATATAAGGGAATTTTCGGATATTTGACGAAAAATTCATGTTCGAATTTCGCAATTATTTTGCGCCAGAATATAGATATTTGGACCGGTAATTACGTAGAATATATCGGTTCGGACGTGGAACGTATAGATTTCGAGAAAATGCCATTCGAAGTTAGGGTAAAACGTCGAAAATAGACCGAATATAAGGGTGTATATAGGGCGAAACAGGGCAAACTTCAAGCGCTCGTAGCGCCTAAACTATTAACGATAGAAAGTCGATTCGGGGTTGATTCTTAATCAGAAAAAGACGCTCTTTCGAACGGTGTAGGAGAAAATGTCGTAGCTTTTAAAAAACCAGTTCGGAGCGTGTAATTTAGCATTTTTTAACGATTTTTCGCGGTTTTTCGCGATTTTCTCGGTAACCGTTGGAGTAAAGTAAAAAATCCTACGGCGTTGAATTCGCCTCGTCAAAACGCATCGATTGGTGTAGGATTGAACGTCCTTAGTCCCATATTAGTGAAAAAGGGGTATGTCATTTTAGCACTTTTTGCGGTTTTTTGCGTTTTCTGGGCAACCGTTTGAAATAATCTAAACAAATTATATACCGTTGAAATCAGCGCGTCAAGACGCGTCGATTGGTATATGAATGAACGCGATAGGACGAAGGAAACTTAAATCGTCCATATCTCCCTAACGGTTGGAGCTACAGCGTTTATAATGCCATATTTGGAATCTACTCGTCGAGACCTATCCGATAGACCTATTTCGAACGCAATCGGGCGAAGTTTTCTTTGCCTCGAGAACGGTAAGAGATACAGCGTCGGGGATGGAAGATTTGGAATCTACGGGTCAAAATCTATCGGATAGGCCTATTTTAAACGCGATTGGACGCAAAAATATTTTTGTCAAAGTGAATTTCTACCTCAAAGCATAGAAATTTTTCAGTTTTTCGAGATAGCCTACTTCCGATAGAGCTAGCCAGTTCAAACTCGGTACGCTTATAGTACTCGACGAGACGATTAAAATGAAACAAACCGGAGGTCCCTAAGTCTTACCGTTCGGGAGATATGGTACTTTGAAGGTTGAAAAAATTCTTACTTAAAATTACCAATATTTCGTTCTAGCGCGAAAAGTATTATAGATAGCTCGTTCGTTCTTATTCCATTCGATTCCTAGGCAAAATCTGCTCCTAGAAAGGTCTACTTGATCCAGATCGAGCCATAAATAAAGCGGTAAGAGCGATTTGAAATTTGGCCCTTAACGAAAATCGCGATTTTTAACGTAATTTCGGTCATTGGACGAAAAATTCATGTTCGAATTTCTCAGTTATTTTGCGCCAGAATATACATATTCGGACCGATAATAACGTAGAACGTATCGGTTCCGACGTAGAACGCATAGGTTTGGAGAAAACGCCTTACGAAGTTAGGGTCAAAACGGGCTAAATTAAGGGTGTATATAAGGGAATTTTCGGATATTTGACGAAAAATTCATGTTCGAATTTCGCAATTATTTTGCGCCAGAATATAGATATTTGGACCGGTAATTACGTAGAATATATCGGTTCGGACGTGGAACGTATAGATTTCGAGAAAATGCCATTCGAAGTTAGGGTAAAACGTCGAAAATAGACCGAATATAAGGGTGTATATAGGGCGAAACAGGGCAAACTTCAAGCGCTCGTAGCGCCTAAACTATTAACGATAGAAAGTCGATTCGGGGTTGATTCTTAATCAGAAAAAGACGCTCTTTCGAACGGTGTAGGAGAAAATGTCGTAGCTTTTAAAAAACCAGTTCGGAGCGTGTAATTTAGCATTTTTAACGATTTTTTCGCGGTTTTTCGCGATTTTCTCGGTAACCGTTGGAGTAAAGTAAAAAAATCCTACGGCGTTGAATTCGCCTCGTCAAAACGCATCGATTGGTGTAGGATTGAACGTCCTTAGTCCCATATTAGTGAAAAAGGGGTATGTCATTTTAGCACTTTTTGCGGTTTTTTGCGTTTTCTGGGCAACCGTTTGAAATAATCTAAACAAATTATATACCGTTGAAATCAGCGCGTCAAGACGCGTCGATTGGTATATGAATGAACGCGATAGGACGAAGGAAACTTAAATCGTCCATATCTCCCTAACGGTTGGAGCTACAGCGTTTATAATGCCATATTTGGAATCTACTCGTCGAGACCTATCCGATAGACCTATTTCGAACGCAATCGGGCGAAGTTTTCTTTGCCTCGAGAACGGTAAGAGATACAGCGTCGGGGATGGAAGATTTGGAATCTACGGGTCAAAATCTATCGGATAGGCCTATTTTAAACGCGATTGGACGCAAAAAATATTTTTGTCAAAGTGAATTTCTACCTCAAAGCATAGAAATTTTTTCAGTTTTTCGAGATAGCCTACTTCCGATAGAGCTAGCCAGTTCAAACTCGGTACGCTTATAGTACTCGACGAGTAGGAGAAAATGTCGTAGCTTTAAAAAAACAGTTCGTAGCGTGTAATTTGGCATTTTTAAACGATTTTTCGCGGGGTTTTTTAGTTTTAGTTTAGTTTTTTTCGTTTGCTGCGGTGTTTATAGAGACGATAATGAAAAATCGCGGCTTAGCACGAAAATAACTCGCTATTGCCGGAGTTATCACGATAGAACGGTAGATCCGCTCAATTCGATCATGTTTTGTTTAGTTCATTAACGCCGAATGTTCCGATATACGTTTCAAAATCTTCGAACAC
>JAYRCI010000340.1:0-12103 GCA_038088585.1 Chrysina gloriosa | reverse complement strand
GGAAATCTCGGTTTTGAACGGAATATTGGTCATTCGACGAAAATTTCATGTTCGAATTTTAAAGTTATTTTGCGTCAGAATATGCATATTCGGACCGGTAATTACGTAAAACATATCGGTTCCAACGTGGAATGCATAGTTTTCGAGAAAAAGCCATTCGAAGTTAGGGCGAAACGTGTAAAATTAAGGGGTATATATAGGGCGAATTTTGGTCATTTGACGAAAAATTCATGTTCGAATTTCTTAGTTATTTTGCGCCATAATATACATATTCGGACCGGTAATTACGAAGAACATATCGGTTCGGACGTAGAACGTATAGTTTTCGAGAAAACGCCATTCGAAGTTAGGGTAAAACGTCGAAAATAGACCTAATATAAGGGTGAATATAGGGCGAAACAGGGCAAACTTCAAGCGCTCGTAGCGCCTAAACTATTAATGATAGAAAGTCGATTCGGGGCTGATTCTCAATCAGAAAAGGACGCTCTTTCGAATGGTGTAGGAGGATATGTGGTAACTTGAAAAAATCCATCCCTAGGGTGGAATTTAGCTATTTTTTACGAATTTTTCGCAGTTTTTTGCGATTTTCTCGGTAACCGTTGCAGTAAAGTGAAAAAATCCTACGCCGTTGAATTCGACTCGTCGAAACGCATCGATTGGTGTAGGATTGAACATCCTAAGTCCCATATTAGCGAAAAAGGGGTATGCGATTTTAGTGATTTTTAGCATTTTTTGCGTTTTTTGCATTTTCTCGGCAACCGTTTGAAGTAATCTAAACAAATTATATACCGTTGAAATCAGCGCGTCAAGACGCGTCGGTTGGTGTATGAATGAACGCGATCGGACAAAGTTGTCATTTAAACGTCCGTATCTCCGTAACGGTTAGAGCTAGAGCGTTTATAATGCCATTTTTGGAATGTACTCGTCGAGACCTATCCGATCGGCCCATTTTGAACGGAATCGGACGAAATTTTCTTCGGCTCGAGAACGGTTAGAGATACAGCGTCGGGGATGGAAGATTTGGAATCTACGGGTCAAAATCTATCGGATAGGCCTATTTTGGAGGCGATTGGACGCAAAAAATATTTTTGTCAAATTGAATTTCTACCTCAAAGCATAGAAATTTTATCGATTTTTCGAGATAGCCTACTTCCGATAAGGCTAGCCATTTCAAACTCGGCATGCTTGTAGTACTCGAGGAGCTGATTAAAATAAAACAAACCGGAGGTCCCTAAGTCCTACCGTTCAGGGGATATGGCATTTTGAAGTTTGAAAAATTTTCGTACCTAAAATTACCATAATTTCGCTGTAGCGCTAAAACTATTAGAGATATCGCGTTCTTTCTTATTCCATTCGATTCCTAGGCGAAATCTACTTATAGAAAGGTCTATTCGATCGCGATCGAGTCATAAATAAAGTGGTGAGAGCGATTTGAAATTTAGCGCTTAACGGAAATCTCGGTTTTGAACGGAATATTGGTCATTCGACGAAAATTTCATGTTCGAATTTTAAAGTTATTTTGCGTCAGAATATGCATATTCGGACCGGTAATTACGTAAAACATATCGGTTCCAACGTGGAATGCATAGTTTTCGAGAAAAAGCCATTCGAAGTTAGGGCGAAACGTGTAAAATTAAGGGGTATATATAGGGCGAATTTTGGTCATTTGACGAAAAATTCATGTTCGAATTTCTTAGTTATTTTGCGCCATAATATACATATTCGGACCGGTAATTACGAAGAACATATCGGTTCGGACGTAGAACGTATAGTTTTCGAGAAAACGCCATTCGAAGTTAGGGTAAAACGTCGAAAATAGACCTAATATAAGGGTGAATATAGGGCGAAACAGGGCAAACTTCAAGCGCTCGTAGCGCCTAAACTATTAATGATAGAAAGTCGATTCGGGGCTGATTCTCAATCAGAAAAGGACGCTCTTTCGAATGGTGTAGGAGGATATGTCGTAACTTGAAAAAATCCATCCCTAGGGTGGAATTTAGCTATTTTTACGATTTTTTCGCGGTTTTTTGCGATTTTCTCGGTAACCGTTGCAGCAAAGTGAAAAAATCCTACGCCGTAGAATTCGACTCGTCGAAACGCATCGGTTGGTGTAGGATTGAACATCCTAAGTCCCATATTAGCGAAAAAGGGGTATGCGATTTTAGTGATTTTTAGCATTTTTTGCGTTTTTGCATTTTCTCGGCAACCGTTTGAAGTAATCTAAACAAATTATATACCGTTGAAATCAGCGCGTCAAGACGCGTCGATTGGTGTATGGATGAACGCGATCGGACAAAGTTGTCATTTAAACGTCCGTATCTCCGTAACGGTTGGAGCTAGAGCGTTTATAATGCCATTTTTGGAATGTACTCGTCGAGACCTATCCGATAGGCCTATTTTGAACGCCATCGGACGAAATTTTCTTCGGCTCGAGAACGGTTAGAGATACAGCGTCGGGGATGGAAGATTTGGAATCTACGGGTCAAAATCTATCGGATAGGCCTATTTTGGAGGCGATTGGACGCAAAAATATTTTTGTCAAATTGAATTTCTACCTCAAAGCATAGAAATTTTATCGATTTTTCGAGATAGCCTACTTCCGATAAGGCTAGCCATTTCAAACTCGGCACGCTCATAGTACTCGAGGAGCTGATTAAAATAGAACAAACCGGACGTCCGTAAGTCCTACCGTTCAGGAGATATGGCATTTTGAAGTTTGAAAAATTTTCGTACCTAAAATTACCATAATTTCGCTGTAGCGCTAAAACTATTAGAGATATCGCGTTCTTTCTTATTCCATTCGATTCCTAGGCGAAATCTACTTATAGAAAGGTCTATTCGATCGCGATCGAGTCATAAATAAAGTGGTGAGAGCGATTTGAAATTTAGCGCTTAACGGAAATCTCGATTTTGAACGGAATATTGGTCATTCGACGAAAATTTCATGTTCGAATTTTAAAGTTATTTTGCGTCAGAATATGCATATTCGGACCGGTAATTACGTAAAACATATCGGTTCCAACGTGGAATGCATAGTTTTCGAGAAAAAGCCATTCGAAGTTAGGGCGAAACGTGTAAAATTAAGGGGTATATATAGGGCGAATTTTGGTCATTTGACGAAAAATTCATGTTCGAATTTCTTAGTTATTTTGCGCCATAATATACATATTCGGACCGGTAATTACGAAGAACATATCGGTTCGGACGTAGAACGTATAGTTTTCGAGAAAACGCCATTCGAAGTTAGGGTAAAACGTCGAAAATAGACCTAATATAAGGGTGAATATAGGGCGAAACAGGGCAAACTTCAAGCGCTCGTAGCGCCTAAACTATTAATGATAGAAAGTCGATTCGGGGCTGATTCTCAATCAGAAAAGGACGCTCTTTCGAATGGTGTAGGAGGATATGTCGTAACTTGAAAAAATCCATCCCTAGGGTGGAATTTAGCTATTTTTACGATTTTTTCGCGGTTTTTGCGATTTTCTCGGTAACCGTTGCAGTAAAGTGAAAAAATCCTACGCCGTTGAATTCGACTCGTCGAAACGCATCGATTGGTGTAGGATTGAACATCCTAAGTCCCATATTAGCGAAAAAGGGGTATGCGATTTTAGTGATTTTTAGCATTTTTTTGCGTTTTTTGCATTTTCTCGGCAACCGTTTGAAGTAATCTAAACAAATTATATACCGTTGAAATCAGCGCGTCAAGACGCGTCGATTGGTGTATGGATGAACGCGATCGGACAAAGTTGTCATTTAAACGTCCGTATCTCCGTAACGGTTGGAGCTAGAGCGTTTATAATGCCATTTTTGGAATGTACTCGTCGAGACCTATCCGATAGGCCGATTTTGAACGGAATCGGACGAAATTTTCTTCGGCTCGAGAACGGTTAGAGATACAGCGTCGGGGATGGAAGATTTGGAATCTACGGGTCAAAATCTATCGGATAGGCCTATTTTGGAGGCGATTGGACGCAAAAATATTTTTGTCAAATTGAATTTCTACCTCAAAGCATAGAAATTTTATCGATTTTTCGAGATAGCCTACTTCCGATAAGGCTAGCCATTTCAAACTCGGCATGCTTATAGTACTCGAGGAGCTGATTAAAATAAAACAAACCGGAGGTCCCTAAGTCCTACCGTTCAGGAGATATGGCATTTTGAAGTTTGAAAAATTTTCGTACCTAAAATTACCATAATTTCGCTGTAGCGCTAAAACTATTAGAGATATCGCGTTCTTTCTTATTCCATTCGATTCCTAGGCGAAATCTACTTATAGAAAGGTCTATTCGATCGCGATCGAGTCATAAATAAAGTGGTGAGAGCGATTTGAAATTTAGCGCTTAACGGAAATCTCGGTTTTGAACGGAATATTGGTCATTCGACGAAAATTTCATGTTCGAATTTTAAAGTTATTTTGCGTCAGAATATGCATATTCGGACCGGTAATTACGTAAAACATATCGGTTCCAACGTGGAAGGCATAGTTTTCGAGAAAACGCCATTCGGGGTTAGGGCTAAAGGCTTGAAAATAGACCGAACATAGAGGTGAATATAGGGCGAAAATAGATAAACTTCAAGCGCTCGTAGCGCCAAAACTATTAATGATAGAAAGGCAATCTGTAGGTGATTCTGAATCAGAAAAGGACGCTCTTTCGAATGGTGTAGGAGAAATTATGCGTAGCTTGAAAGAATCCACTTCGAGAGTGAAATTTATCAATATTTTGCAATTTTTTCGTGGGTTCTCTCGATTTTCTCGGTTACCTTTAGAGTAAAGTAAGAAAATCCTACGCCGTTGAATTTGTCTCATCGAAGACGCGTCGATTAAAGTCCCATTCTAGCGGAAAAGGGGCATGCGACTTTAATGATTTTTAGCATTTTTTTGCGGTTTCTTGCATTTTCTCGGCAACAGTTTCAAATAATCTAGACAAATCATATACCATTGAAAGCAGCGGGTCAAGGCGCGTCGATTGGTGTAAGAGTGAACGCGATCGAACGATGTTGAACTTTAAACGTCTATATCTCCGTAACGGTTGGAGCTCGAGCGTTTATAATGCCATTTTTGGAATGTATTCGTCGAGACCTATCTGATGGGCCTATTTCGATTACAATCGGACGAAATTATTTTTGCTCGACAACGGTTAGAGATACAGCGTCGGGGATGGAAGATTTGGAATCTACGGGTCAAAATCTATCGGATAGGCCTATTTTGGAGGCGATTGGACGCAAAAATATTTTTGTCAAAATAAATTTCTACCTCAAAGCATTAAAATTTTATCGGTTTTTCGAGATAGTATAGTTCCAATAGCGCTAGAGAGTTCAAACTCGGCATGCTTATAGTACTCGAGCAGCTGATTAAAATGACACAAACCAGGGGTCGCTTAGTATTACCGTTCCGGAGACATTTTATTTTGAAATTTGAAAAATTTCGTACCTAAAATTACCATAATTTCGTTCTAGTGCAAAAACTATTAGAGATAGCGCGTTCGTTCTCATTCCATTCGATTCCTAGGCAAGATCTGCTTATAAGAAGATCTATTCGATCGCGTTCGAATCATTAATACAGTAGGAAAAGCGATTTGAAATTTGGCTAAAGAAAATCTCGGTTTCTAACGTAATTTTTGTCATTCGACCAAAAATTTATGTTCGAATTTCGAATTTACTATGAAGAGTTATGCTCGTCACGATACCGTGTATTATTATACAATCCCGGAACCCTCATTTTCCGGAACTTCTAGGAATACCAGCGAAACGGCTCCGTCAGACCCTGCAATGAAATACATGTGGGTACTCCGTGTTAACAGAAGGTACTGAAATTACGAGTATACATTACGTAGAAATATTATTTAGAGTAATGTCTCTCCCCAGTCTTGTCCTACTGGAATTACAGAATCGAAAATAGAAGTTTACTATTTTGTTCCATAAAATGTGAGAATTTAGCACTTTGAAATGTTATTTACTTTCATTATAGTACATCTAATAAAATTTGACGACCGAATAAATTAAGTGCGTTAATGGGCAATTATCAAGTAACAATGCAAAAGCTTATAAAGTAAGCACAGTTTGCATATGCCAATAATCAGTGTGCTTACTTTGTAAGTTTTGCACAATTAGTTGATAGCTGCTCATTAACGCATCTAATTTATTAGCTAGTTATATAGAGAGTCCCCCACATTTCAATTTATTAAGATTTTGGTTCTCAAAAATAGTTTACTATTGTAAATCTTGTTTGGTTTTAATATATGTATCCAATGAGGACATGAATGCGGTGTTCGGAATAATATGTAGCATTAAACTTCAAGTAATACATTAATTATCCTCTTAAATTAGTTCACGATTTCTTCATCAGGACAGGAATTAAAGAAGACATCCACAGAACATAATCATAGAGAAGAGATAGCTAACTTGGAAATAGCAAAGTTCATGGACCAGTTGAGGACATCGGCTAAGGAAACACAGAATGCAGCACAATATATCACCTCCTTGCTGTTAACGACCGTCAGTAACAGTTCTGCAGGTTGCCTTCCAAATGTCAGTTGCATGAGAAGAACAACTTGAAATGTTGTGTTGAATTGTGTGTGAAAAACTCACCATACAGCACCAGCTCTACCCCAGTTCAGGGAAGATTTCGATGTTCGCTAAACATTCTCGGAAACTCGGAACATTGGTTCATGTACGGTAGATTTAAAACCTCAACTGTTTGCGCAACTGTACACGATTCACGGATTAAAGGTAAATACCGCCGTTCCGCTAGTTTATGTTTATATTATATTCAATGTATTTGATGATTTGATTTTCTGGGTAGTAACATTGTCATGTTGAGTTCTTACTTTTCTAATTGTAAGTGTAAACCAGAGTTGAGTTTCGGACGGCGGACGATACGGGCGTAAGACACGTGCGGTGCGGCGATAAGCTAACTCGAGTACGAGCCTTATCCCGATAAACCGATCGTAAGTACCGAAGAAAAGACGGTTGAGGTGGAGAGAAGATAGTGGAAATTAATTTAGGATTCATAAAGGAAATAAAAACTAATTCTTTAGTGCTGATAAGCGTATGAGTGAGCCTTAAGAGAAGAAATAGACGAGTGTAAGAGAGATCGTACGCCGAGTGGGGATAACGCGAAGTGCGCGCTTCAGTGACATTGTGTGACATCGGGTATTTATAAACAATAATATAAAAGGATGGATAGTGATGATTACACATCAGGAGATGGAAAGAGAAGAAGGGAAGAAAAGGAATTGGAGGACATATTTACAAAATCAAGAAGAACAGGAAGAACGTCACAAAAAGGAAAAAAGGATAATGAAGAAAATATAGATAAACTAACAGAGACCGTGAAAGAACTAATGGGAGATATCAAAGATGTAAAAAAGAGTAAAGGGTATACCAACAAGAATTAAAGGAGCTAAGTAAAAAAATGAAAAATTAAAAAAGAAAACGAGCAACTAAAGATAGAAATGAATAATATGGAAAGAAGAATGAAAAGAGTAGAAAAAGATCAAATACGAAACAATATCATTGTATCGGGAATAGATATGCAAACAGAAAACCGAGCCGATATAGAAACGGTAATGGAAA
Source organism: Chrysina gloriosa (assembly GCA_038088585.1). Taxonomy (NCBI): domain Eukaryota; kingdom Metazoa; phylum Arthropoda; class Insecta; order Coleoptera; family Scarabaeidae; genus Chrysina; species Chrysina gloriosa. The sequence goes on along the minus strand of JAYRCI010000340.1, from coordinate 4,528 downwards.
ACCTTTTAGAGAAGAATATGGGAGCAAAAATACAAATTAAGGAAGCCACAAAAATAGGAATGAAAGTGTATAAAGTAAAGCTGGATGATTCGTATACAAAGGAATACATAATGGAAAATAAAAAGAATTTGAGAAAGTTACCGGAAAAAAATTACATAAACAATGCGATGACGAGAGAAGAGCGAGGAATACAAGGAAAGATAAAACAGAAAGCAAAAGAGCAGCGGAGAAGGGGAAAACGAGTAAGAGTAGGTCATCAAAAAGCCTACATAGACGGTAAAGAATGGAAGTGGGACGAAAATGCGGGCGGCTTGAAAGAGAAAAAGGATAAAACAACAAGCAGCTCACCAAAAACTAAAAAAGGAAGGGAGAAATGGAGGCGACCAGACGACGATGAAGAACATGAGTAAGATTATAAACAGGAGAAAAATAAATACAAAGTCTAAGAAATCAGGACAAGAGGCGAAAGAGATAAAAATAGGAACCTGGAATGTTAGAAGCTTGAAAGGAAAAGAAGTGGAGCTAATACAGGAGATGGAAGATAGAGGAATAGATATACTTGGCCTATCAGAAACTAAGAAAAAGGGGACGGGCATGCAACAGCTAACAGAAAATTATGTGATGTGGTGGTGTGGAGTGGAAGAGAGAGGAAGGGTAAGAGCAGGAGTAGGGATTATCATAAACCAGACTAGAATTAGAGAGATTGTGAAGGTTGAAGACGTAAACGAAAGAATCATATATGCTCAAATAACCCTTGGGAAAGAAGTATTCCATATAATAACGATATATGCGCCAAGCGCAGATGCAAGCAAAGATGAAAAAGACCAATTCTATGATGAACGGCAAAAGACTATGGATGATACACAAAGCAACAACATAATATTAACGGGCGATATGAATGGTAGAGTGGGGAACCAGAATAAAGGGAAATGTTTAGGTCAAGAGGGCGTAAAAATAAAAAACGAAAACGGGCGGAGAATAATAGATTTCTGCATAGAAAATGATCTCATAATAATGAACACAACATTTAAACACAAATGGATACATAAATATACAAGGGAGGAACCATCTCGGAATGAAAAATCCATTATAGACTACATAATGACTACCAGGGGTATTAGATCATATGTGAGAGATGTAAAGGTAAATAGAGAAGCGGAAATCAGAAGCGACCACTATCTGTTGCCGAGCAAATGGAAAGTAACACTAAAGGAAAAAGAGGATAAAAAGAGAAAAATAGTAAAGGAAAGATTAATTGCTACAAACTAATAGAACCGCAATTATAAAAGAAATACCAAGAAATACTAGACATAGAGTTAGGGAAAACGCAGACGATAAGAGGCATAGAAGAAAAGTGGAAAAAGCTTAAAGAAGGCATGATAGAAGCAGGAAGAGGAAGTTGCGGAGTAACAAAACTAACAAATAGGAAAATAAAAAGAACGGCATGGTGGACAGAAGATATAAAAGAAGCAGTAAAGGAGAAAAAGCAGCATGGAAAGCTCATATAAATGCAAAAGATGTAAGAAATTACGAGGAATACAAGAAGAAGAGGAGAAGGTTGAAATAATTAATAAAGGTCAGCAAAGAAAAATCCTGGAGAGAATTTGGAGAAAAATTACTAGAAACTACCAAGAATATCAAAACCTCTTCTATGGAGCGATAAAAAATATGAGGAAGCCAAAACAATATACATTGAAGAACATGAAGGATGAAAACGGGAAGGTAGTGACTGAAGAAGACAAGATAATGGAAGTATGGAAAAGATACTTCCAGACAATACTACAAACAGAAGGAGAGAAAAATACACAACAAGAGCGAATATATCAAGAAAAGAAATGTATAGAAGGGCAGATACCACAGGACATAACAGGGGAAGAATTAAAAAAGCCATACAGCTGATGAAGAACGAAAAGGCACCGGAACACGACGAAATTACTGTGGAACTGATAAAGGGACTTAGTGAGCTAGGATTAAAACAACTACTGGAACTACTAAACCAGGTCAGAATGGAGAAAGTGAAACCGGAAGATTGGAGAATAGGAATTATATGCCCAATTTACAAAAAGGGAGATAGTCAACAGTGTTCAAATTACAGAGGCATAACCCTGGGTAGCACAGTAGGGAAATTATATGCAAAAATTTTAGAAAGTAGACTTAGGAAAGAAATAGAACATACATTAGAAGAAACACAATGCGGATTTAGGATGGGACGAGAGAGTCAAGATCAAATATTCATCTTAAGACAAGTAATAGAAAAATAATAAAAACAGGCAGAGAAATACATATATGCTTCATCGATATAATAAAAGCATTCGATCGTATAAGGAGAAATGATGAATGGAGAACGTTAGAGACAAGAGGTGTGAATGAGGAATTAATAGAGTGTATAAAGAGCACATACTACAGAACAAGAAACTACGTTAGAGTAAGAAACGAAAAATCGGAGATGTTTATATGTAGAAATGGACTAAGGCAAGGCTGCGCACTGAGCCCCGTATTATTTAATATAATGTTGGAGGAAGCGATTAAGAAATGTAAACACCAACTGAAGCCATATAATGTAGGATACTGGAAAATGGAGAAAATACAAATAACTGAGTTAACCTATGCGGACGATATGGTGATCACGGTAAACACGGAGAGACATCTGCAAGAAAATGTCAATATAATAAATAAACAATTAAAAGAAATAAACATGAAAGTTAATATATACGAAACAAAAACAATGGCAATAAGCAAAGAAACTCTAACACATAATATAAAAATAGAAGGACATAGAATAGAACAAACTGGCGCGTTTAAATACCTGGGAGGGATTATTAACAGCGAGGGGTCCTTAGAAGATGAAATAAATGAAACAAACATTGCAAAACTTTACAACATGATAAAAACACCATTCTTAAACAACAAAGAAATACCAGAAATAGTAAAGGCAGAAGTGATCCGCAAGATAGTGAAACCAGTACTGACACAGTCATGCGAGTCATGGACTACAAACGAGAGACAAAGAAGCAGGATGAAAAGCGTAGAAATGAGGTTTATAAGACGAATAAAAAATAAAACTAAGTTGGATGGGATAAAGAACGCAGTATGCAGAGAGGAGCTCAAGATAGAGCCAATCGAAATAACAATACAGCAAGGGCAATTAAGATGGCTTGGCCATATTATAAGAATGGGCGAAGAAAGGTTGGCAAGACTAATATACGAATCGAAAGAAATAGCAAAAAGGAGAAGAGGAAGAACAAGGAAGACATGGGAGCAAGAAGTACAAAGTGCATACGAGGCAAGAGGAGAGAAATGGGAGGACATGAAAGCAAGATGCACGGGGAGAGAAGAGTGGAGACAAATATGGAAGAGGGAGCAAGGAAACTCAACTCCACACAGCCCGACACTTCGCGGTCAAACGAGTTTCAGGATTAAATAAGTAAGGGTAAATCAGATTTCGTGTGCTAGAAATAAATTCGGATACGAGAAAATATTCCAGGGAACCAGCGTCAACCAAAACAGAGACAATAAACAATAATGATCTGCAATAGGGACGGTGAATGAACTAGACAGTAAGGGAAATGAGAAGCAAATCACAAAAAGGGGAAATAAACAGTAATAGAAAAGTGTTAGATAGAAAACGCAGCTACGAAAGAAAATTACTAGTGAAATTGAATTAGGAATATTTGTTTCAAATGTTAACAGCAATCCATAACAAACATTTTTATAAATTTGTCGGTCCGATGTAATCACAAACTAAAATATATGGCACAAAATCTTTTGTGGAACCAGCTGCATAAAACAACTAATTTAAGATAATGGGCGATAAGTGCGCGGAAGATAAAGATGTTAATCCGTGGAAATATGGGGGAAAGTAACTTTAAAAATAAGGTGAGTCGAAAAGTAAAGCAGAATTCAAAATATTGCTAGTTAAAATGAGAAACTGTGGAATATATGTGTTATTATTTGTTGTGTAACTTGAAAAATTATGTAGCTCAACTCAAAATAAACACAGGAATAGAATGATAATAAATAATACTCACAACAAGCGCTCTTTTCAATTGCCGAAACCTTTAAAGATAATAAAAGAAACTGTTTATTGGGTATCATATGTTCTGATATATTTTGTTAACTTCCAATCTTTTCCAATCTATTGCCTAATTTACCGCTAGGTGTAAGGCTTGCAGAGTCGAGTTTAATTCAATTTTGGTACCTCTATCTCCTATTTCTTTCCAGTTTGGTGTCCAATTTATTTATCTCGCTTCATGTCATTTTCTTTCTCTCAACTTCTTCTTTTATTTCTTTGGTTCACACCTTCGTCGATTTTCGTTCTTTCCCGTATAATATGGATACATACACTTTTTTTGTCAGTCTAGTTTTTGGTATCCTGCACCTCTTCTCGTTTCGTTTTCTATCTAGGATTATCATCTTCATTACAACGATTCGTTTTTTGTGCTTTTCGTTAGCGTCTGTACTTCGTTGCTATACAATATCAGCTAGTGCACGAAAGCTTGAATCTGGGAATGACGTCAGTGCGAGCGAG
>JAYRCI010000339.1:0-12140 GCA_038088585.1 Chrysina gloriosa | reverse complement strand
TTGACCGGAAACGTCGCAAATGCGACAAACGTCCAGATGATCTTCGGGAACCGCGACTTCTCCGCAAGCGGTCGTTTCCCTGCAGGAATTAACGCAATGCGTCCGCGATTTCTTGACGAAAACGTTCGTTTCCGGACATTTTCGCGCCAAGAGGATGACGTTTTCGACTTTCCGTACCTGCAAGGCGCTCTCCCAGAAACGTACCGCTTCCGGTAAGATCGTCCCGTTGATGACGTCGAATTTTTCGCTTTCCAACCGATAGACGCTCTCGTCGTACCACAAGAATATCCGCAAGGGTTGATCGACGTTTCGTTTCTTCATAACGTGTCCCGGTTCGACGTACGCCCCGTGTACCACTTCGTCGTATTTGGGATGGACGTGCTTGCAGACGTGTTCGTGATGTTGCGTCCGGACCGTATATAAGAGGCATTGATAAAAGACGATCGCTAATCCGCAAATGCACTTGTTCAAGGTGATGGTCCCCATCGTTTCGTCCAAAACATTATTTTATCCGCGGAATTCAACTTAATATAGCGTCCACCGGCGATTTATCGGATCCGTCACGGTTATTAATAGTCGAAAGACGTTTCGCGTACATTTTTTTGTCCGTTCCAACACAAGCCCGGCAATTACTTGAGGCGGCTTGGCGAAAACGTAACTGAAGATAGAGGTTAAGTTACAAACGTGATGTCTCCCTACCCGACTAGATACCCGAAAACAAGTGGGCATCATCGAGCGGGTAATCAATAAACCGAGCGATAACGGTTCCATCGAATTTCCCCTATAATTTTAGAACTATAGCAAAGATCTCCGTTTCGCTTGAATTTCTCCAGGAACCCGCACGGCAACAACTTTAATTTGATATGCAACATGTTTGAAGCACGTCGGTTTTTTTTTCTTACAAAAACTAAAAACAAATTTCAAAATACTTAACGCCAAAAATTCAAAAGCGCTCCTTATTAACTCAAATTTCGTGGATTCAGAAGGAAATGGGAAGGACGAAACTGACTGCAAATTCAATCCTGGAAATGAATAGGATGAGAAAGTAAACTGTACATTCTGTACACTGTACACTGGGTCTGTAAAGGACCGTACGCCAATTATGTTGGCAGTACGGATTTTGTTTTGCTACAGTTGGTGAAATCCAGTGCCGTAGTATAGAACCCAGGAGTGACATATTGTTATAAATAATTAAATGTATGTACATATATGGTGGAGAATTGGGTAGATAACTATCTATCTAACTATAAATGTAATATTCAGAAGTTTGAATTTAATTTTGCTGTGTAATTTTAAGTTGGTCATAGTGACCAGATTGGTACGGAACGACGATGTAGTTAGTCATGAGGATAGTTGTTATGTATTTACACCATTTACACATGGTACATGGTATTTACAGATTACGAAGACGAGAGAATAAACGTCTCGAGATCATGTGTATTATGATTAAAAGAAGAGAATATCATTATTCTTGTTCTACATAGAATAAGTTATAAATAATGACAAACACTAATTGTAAGGTTATGTTTGTGTGAATGTATCAGTATAACGTTTTACACGTTCAAAATAGCAGCCGACTTTCGTTGTGCGTGACGTAAAACTCGTACCACAGGGATTTCAATCAAACTAAAAATTTTGTATACAAAATTTAGTAACATTCGTTTTTATATGTTGTTGTAATTTTCTACGTTAGCGCTTTTGACATTAGAGGTTATTGTTTTACTTGGTGACATTTTAATAAATTTTTAAATTGATAATTAAATTCAGAAATTAGAGTTTTACGTTTTCAATTAAAAAGTTATCAGGTAAAGATATACCAACTAGGTGATCAACTGAAAGTGTCTGAGGTTAGCTATCCAAAATTTATGTTGGCCTTACTGTGCTGTTGGTTGACCTGAATTTCTGATTGTATTGGTTATGTTTAATGTTTACACGCGGGTCAAACAGAAATTAACGATATGTTAATTTACACCAATTTACATGATCTATGGTAATAAAAATAAACATAATTGTAACATTATTTATTAAAACCATAGTACAACGTACTCAATGCAGTTTACTAACAACAATAAAAATTTTATCATAGATGTTCGAAATGTCCACCATCATTTTCAAGACAGAGGTTTGCCCGTCTTCTCATATTTTCAAATACATTCTGCAGCATTTCATGTGGTATATTATGTATTTCTTCAGAAATCGCCGCTTGCAATTCATCCAAATTATGAAGTCTGTTGGGGAATACTTTTTTTTAAATATCAAAATGGAAAAATCTAGGAGCGAATTTGCTGACCATCGATTTACACTAATTAACCTGTCATCGTAAATTTGTTGTAAATAATTGAATGTATTCCGTGCCAAGTGTGGCAGAGCACCGTCCTGTTGAAAATATCGACGACTAATTTCATCATCGTGCAAGCCATCCAGAAATCGTGTTAGAATTTGTTCCCGATAACGCTTTGCATTCATAGTACTGTGGAAAAAAATTAATGTATTTGACAATATGAAAAGACGAGTTTGTGCATGTATTGTTAATTGGTTTGAAACTCAATTGCTAATTAATCTAGAAGAACGACCTATGACGATGCACCTTATCATTCTAAATAAAAGGTAAAAAATCCTACTGGCTAATTGGAGAAAAGAAGATATTCTGACGTGGTTGAGTAATAATATTTCTTTTGAGGCAAATATGTTGAAAACACAGTTGCTTCAATTGACCTCGTTGTAAGTATACCACCAATATATATTATAAAGATTTATTCATTTATTATACATTTCAGGAACAAACCCGAAAAGGTTTATATTATTGACTAACTTAATAAAGGTGGTTGCAAGGACTGTGGTGTAATTTACTGACACAAATATGACATTGGTAAACTCCTCACCACACAATTGTTTATAATAAAATTGGTGACACGCTATCACCGATTCTATTATAAACAATTGTGTGGTGAGGAGTTTACCGATGTGATATTTGTGTCATAGACCAACTTGCAGAATCTTACGGTCATACAGTTTTACGGCTTCCGCCATATCGTTGTACCCCCATCGAAAATATATATACAATAGGAACATAGGTCTAGATGGGTATTGGGTTGATAAATGTGTTAATATGTTGACGGAAGTCTTAAACGCAATTAACAAGACCACATGGCAGAATACCATTGCTCCCACCGAGAAGGAAATTATGTAATGGTGGAATCGAGAAGTAAGGTTTGATACAGAAGGTATTAGTTCGGTAATAATTAATCTTGGCGAGAGTGACAGTGATAGTGATACCGAAGACGAAGAAAATTAAAAATTACACCTGCTGTTTAGATACGAGTCAATATATTTGCAATAAAGATCTTCTACAGAATATATTTAATAATGATTTCTTTATATGTATAATGTTATTAATTTTTAAAAGAAAATAAATAAGTCAAATAGGCAACTTGTTTAACATGCAAGAATAGTGAATTGCTAATAAAATAAAACTACCGACATTGAAATGTTGATATTTATACGTTTAAAAATGCCAAATCTAACAATACATATTGTAGTTTATAATAACGGACAGTAAACGATTTTAAAAGTAAAAAGTATGTCGGTCTCTAAACCATGAAGATGGCGGAAGCAAACCTGACCGAACACGGCGATTTTTAATTGCAAATAAAAATCTCGACGCGTTTTCTTCTCGCATAGAAAGTAAAGTAGGGCCCGTGTTGATACGATGTTCGACACGTTAAAAATTCATACTGCAGGGGTGGAATTCGATCGAGATCTGGCCAAATCCAAGGTTGGATTTATGCTTTATCGCCGTTACCAGTATGACTAGTGATGTGTCTTTTCAGATGTGCCTTATACTTCGTTCTCTAAGGGCAAAGGGTGCACGCGAAGGGTTTATCCTTATAATGCATTTTGATGTGTTGGTTTAGAATCGACTTTTTCGTCGTTTTATACGGACAAAGAGTGCACGCGAATGATTTATCGTCGTTATGAATGGCCATGTGTTTTCTCAGACATGGCTTTGTCTTCGTTTTATATGGACAGAGAGTGCACGCGAATGATTTATCAGCGCTATGAATGCCGATGTGTTCTTTTAGATTCGCCTTTATTACCGTTTTATACGGACAGAGAGTGCACGCGAATGATTTATCGTCGCTATGAATGGCCATGTGTCTTTTCAGATATGGCTTTGTCTTCGTTTTATAGGGACAAAAAGTGCACGCGAACGATTTATCGTCGTTATGAACGGCGATGTGTAGTTTTAGATTCGACTTTATTATCGTTTTATACGGGCAGAGAGTGCACCCGAATGGTTTATCGCCGCTGTGAACGGGGATGTGTTGTTTTAGATGTGCCTTATACTTCGTTCTATAAGGGCAGAGGGTGCACGCGAATGGTTTATCGTTATTATGAATAAGGATGTGTTGGTTTAAATTCGATTTTTGCGTCGTTTTATGCGGACAGAAACTACACGCAAATGGTTTCTCGTCGCTATGAACGGCCATGTGTTGTTTTAGATTCGACTTTGTCGTCGTTTTATACGGACAGATAGTGCACGCGAATGATTTATGGTCGTTATGAATGGCCATGTGTCTTTTCAGATGTGACTTTGTCTTCGTTTTATATGGACAGAGGGTGCACGCGAACGGTTTATCGCCGGTATGAATAGCCAGGTGTTCTTTCAGGTGCCATTTTCTCGTCGCTTTATAGGGACAGACGGTACACGAGAAATGTCGATCGCCGGTACGAAGCGGCCCCCACGTTTCTTGCTGTGGCGCGAATTGAATACGCATCTGCAAGATGAAACTGGTTGTAATAAATTAATAAGAACAAAAGGTCAAGTTCAGGTTAACGGTATATCGAGTAAGCGGAAATGAGTGAATAAAATTTGGGTCGCGTTGAATCCCTTCGGGAGATTGGATTTCATTCAAGTACTATGTTAGGATTAAGGAAAACTAACTGGAAGGAACCATACCTACGGGTTAACCGGCACTATCTCGGGTTCGAACGTAAATGGCACAACGAGTCTGCTGGACCCATCGTATTCATACGTGCATTGCACAGCCGGTATTAAGCCAGCCCAGCGCACGGGCTAGAATATCTGTTACATTTCTGTGGCGGCCGAGACGTAAAAACAAGCAAGCGCTTGCTGCAGTTACAGGCACTTCAAAAACAATCAGCTGGTGTCAGGTTATCAAACACAAAGTGCGAAAAGATGAGCTATAGGTATATTTTTGCAGATAAAAATCTCGACACATGTTCTTCTCGTATATAAAGTTAACCCTTTGACGCTTATGGGACACCGATGTCCCCAAAGTTTAATATAATTTGTTTTCCAAACAGAGCCACGTTTTGAATTAATAGCAACTATAACCAATCATTCAAAAACAAAACTTAGTCGGAAGAAGAACTGATAACGAAAGCGTTCTTGAATATTGATTCAAATTACAAAAACCATGTATGGTTGAGCGAAAGAGCTAATAAAAAGTCAAAGTCAAATCGCTGGGTAATTGCATTCATTTAAGTCAAGCGATTCAATTACCGATCCAAATGAAGTGCTCAATTATCCCGTTGAATTTCTGAATTTATTATATTTGCCAGGAATGCCGCCGCACAATTTGCAGCTCAAGGTTGACTCGGTGGTAATCGTGTTGTGCAATCTGAATCAACCGAAACTATGTAATGGAACAAGACTCGCTGTTAAGAAGCTGATGAACAACGCGATTGAAGCAACGATAACACAAAAAAACAAAATAACACTTTTTTTTTTGTTGCATAAAGTTTTTCTACTGTTGTTTACTAATTTGGGTGCGCTGATTTCAAATCTAACCTCACCTTTTTTGTAGCAGCTCTAGTTAGTGAGATACAGGTACCGTCTTAAATTCACATAAGTAGTCGATAGTTTCTATCAATAGCGGTGTAACTTAACTAGTTCCTTTATAAATTTCAGTATGTCTTCCTCGAGAAGGACGTGTTTAAATAATCCTGATTGTTTTTGTGTTATTTGTGGAGAATATATGTTCCAAAAATTTCGTTTAAATGTGTCGGACTTTGTGGAAAAGGCATACTTGGACTACTTTGGGTTTCCGTTGCCGTCAAACGCTAAACCTTGGATACCAAGTTTGGTATGTAAAACATGTGTTGAATCTTTGCGACTGTGGGCAAACAAAAAAGACCCACTTTTAAGTACAAAGCTCCTATGATTTGGCGTGAACCATCCAATCATCATGACGACTGTTATTTCTGTGTAAGGAAAATCATAGAAATAAACCATAAAAATTACTCTAAGTGGATATATCCAAACTTAAAATCTGCCATAAGACCAGTCTTGAGTATTAGTGACACATCAACACCACAGCACCCATGTACATCTTCGCAAAATTCAGACCAGTGCAGCGGACAAACCGAAAAGCGACGACAGTGGTAGCGACAGTGATTTTGATTGCTACGGTAGTCCCCGACCACTAAATCAAGATGATCTAAATGACTGGATCAGGGACTTTGGACTTTCTAAAACGGCATCAGAAATTTTAGCTTCCCGATTGAAAGAAAGAAATTTGTTGACCAGAGGAACGAAGATATCGTACTTCCGTAACAGGGAAAAGGATTTACTTCCTTTCTTTACTCAAAAGATAATTTTGTGTTTTGTACTGATATTCCGGGCCTAATTAATGCAATGGGATTAAAAGAGTATAATCCAAGTCAGTGGCGGTTGTTCATTGATTCGTCAAAACGAAGTTTGAAATGTGTACTTTGACATAATGGTAACAAACTTGGTTCCTTACCTATTGCTCATTCTACAAAGGTTAAAGAAGAATATCCTACAATATCTTTAATTCTCGACAAAATCAAGTACAAGGAACATAACTGGGTTTTATGTGTTGATTTGAAAATGGTAAATTTTCTCCTGGGCCAACAAAGTGACTACACAAAATATCCCTGTTTCCTATGCTTATGGGACAGCCCAGCGAAAACTGAGCACTGGACAAAAAGAGACTGGCCTTCTAGGGAGGCTTTGATTCCCGGTAAGCAAAATGTAATTAATGTTCCACTAGTATCCAGAGACCGAATTATATTGCCTCCTTTGCATATAAAACTGGGGTTGATAAAACAGTTCGTAAAAGCTCTTAACAAAGATGGCGAATGTTTCAAATACATTGTAAAAGTGTTTCCAAAATTGAGTAGTGAGAAAATCAAAGGTGGTATTTTCGATGGCCCACAAATCAGGAAGTTGATAGATGATAAAATTTTCATCAACCATATGACAGCTGTCGAGAAATGTGCATGGGAAGAGTTTGTTTGGGTAGTGAGGAATTTTTGGGTAATAGGAAATGTGACGGCTACATTCAGCACGTTGAATAGTTGCTGATACACTTCCAGCGGCTTGGATGCAACATGAGTATTAAGCTTCACTACCTTCACAGCCATCTAGACTATTCTCCTGAAAATCTCGGTGACCTACGCGAGGAACAAGGAGAGCGCTTTCACCAGGATATTCGCACTATGGAGGAGAGGAATCGGGGGCACTGGAATGAACATATGATGGCTGATTATTGTTGGAGCATTCAAAATAGTACTCATATAACATCTCACTCTAGAAAATCCAAAAAAAGGAAATTTTATTCAGAATAAATATATTTGATAAATTTTTAAACTTAAACTATGTGCATTTTCAATGAAAAATCCTGTCACTTCATAACTCCAAAACTAGAGCTGGTACATGAAAACGGCATATATTTTTGAAATCAGCGTGGAAAAACTATTCAGATTCATGTAAAAATCTCATGCAACAGACATGCTGTTTTCCAGTGTAATCATAGGAAAGTTCAAAAGCGAGGATGTTCCGATTCCAAGAATACCACTTGCAAGGCCAATCGTTGGAAGTGTTTGGAATAAACCTTGAATTGCCATGTTTTTCCCATGGGCAGTTATACGTGGCGTGGTCGGGAGTAGGTATACCATCGACGCTATTCATTTTCTCTCCAAACGGAAAGACAAGACATATCGTTCATCACAATGCGTTGCGATGAACGCACTACTTAATTTTTGTAAATATTTGTATAATAATATTCAAATACGGGTGCTCTGAAACCTGGTCTCAACATTAAATCATGATTAAAATAATCTATCATCTATCTGTCTTCTACCTACATCAATTTTTTATAAATTGACAGGACAACGACTGTCGGGTCAGCTAGTTTATATATAAGTGTAAATACCCATAAATGTCACCTTTATCACATACTGGGACACATTTATCCCAAGTAATTTCTGAAAATGTACTGAATTCAATTTTTTTTTTTAATAAACATATTTAAAATACCCCAGAATACACTCTATAATTCACTCGTATCCATAAAAACTTTAGCGAATTTGTTTTGTGCGTCAAAAGGTTAAACCGTAGGGACCGTGTCGATACGATATTTGACACGTTAAAAATCCATACTGCAGAAGTGGAATTCGAACGAGATTGGGCGAAATCCTAGGTTGGTTTTATGCTTTATCGCCGTTACGAGTATGTCGGAGAATACGAGTAGAGTCCCGTTAATGAGTCTACCTGGAATACTGGGTACGAGTGGAGTCCCTGAAAGGGTACGAGTATAGTCCCGTGTAGGAAGAAGATAAAATTAATTTATTTTCGAAAATCTTTTATTCTATTTAATCGTTTCCGCCCTAAAATAGACAAGTAGTTATTTGAAATTCAGATGTATTTTTAATTATTTATTCGGAATCATTAGAAAGTACTAGCTTTCTATTTAATCGTTATTTGTTCTTATTAATTTTTTCCGTCTTAAAATATTCTAATGTCCTACCTGCCCTAATTGAGTTTTACTTGCTTCTATAAAAGTGGAAATGAATTCAAAATGAACATCAGTCTAATTTTGCACTCCTTGCGTAAATTTTAGAAGTAAAAATGAATCTTGAAGTAATGCAAAGCGAAAAGGGAGACCTATTCTTGTTATAAACAACTTTAAGTTTAGATTTCAAAAAATTTTAGCCAATGACGTTAAAAAGTGGGTTTGTTCAGTTGGTGCTACAAAAAAGTGTCCTGCGTTCCTAAAAACAATTGGTGCTAATGAAATTATTGAACTTAAAGAAAATCATAATCATGATCCAGTGAGTGATAGGCTGCTAGATAGACAAAAGATGTGTAATAGTTTAAAGCGCAAAGCAAGTGACGATATAACGGAAAGACCATCGAAAATTATCCACAAGGAACTATCAAAAGGTGATATCGAAACTCTTCTTCACAAAGACGTAAAGTGTATAGCAAGAAATATTAGTGCTGCAAGAAAATCTGCTCTACCGTTCAATATACTAAAAACAAGAGAAGAAGTACACCAAGTGTTAGAAAGGTTAGACTTGAAAACAAATAAAAATGAAACTTTTTGCTGTATAACAACAACGAAAATGGCGTAGTAATATTTGGCACCAAGACGAACTTGGAGTTTTTATCATCGCTGGACAGTTTTTATGTGGATGGAACTTTTAAATCTTGTACAAACCATTTTGTTCAATTATTCACTATCCACGGACTACAGAACAACTATTACATCCCACTGATATATATTTTACTTCCGGATAAATCCACCCAATCATATTTAATGGCTTTTCAAAATCTAATCAATTTGTGCAAAGACATTGGCAAAATTCTTCAACCAAAATCTGTAGTAGCTGATTTTGAACTTGCGATTCATCAAAGCGTGAAACGAGCTTGGCCAGAAGTAGCTGTAATAGGTTGCCGTTTCCATTTAGGTCAAGCTTGGTAAGTTGTACTTTTTAAATGATAATTTATGTACTCATTCTTTGTTTTTCTTTCTATAGGTTTCGAAAGATACAACAGTTGGGAATTTCATCACATTTTAAAAATAAGGAGACTGCTGTTGGAAAGTTTCTGACTTACACGTTTGGACTACAGTTCTTACCCCCGACCAAGTAGGAGAGTGCTTTGCGTTTGAACTAGCAGAAATTTTACCAGCTGACGAGAAAGTCAGAAAATACTGTGATTACCTCACGGGTCTTTATGTAACGGAAGACTCTACATTTCCACCTCAAGTATGGGCCAGTTCAGAAAACTCTTCATTTCGCACTACTAATGCTTGTGAAAGTTTTCATTCAAGGTTTAATCAAAATTTTTACACCAGCCACCCGAACATATTTTTGTTTACAAAAATATTGTTAAACTTTCAAAGTGAAACATACATTAAAATGCGCAGTTCTGTTCTTATGCCCTTAATTAAAAACAATAAACTGAGTATTTTTGTTAAGGAAAAAGTGAAAGAGTTTAATGATAACCATATTTCAAGATTTGATTTTATAAAACTTGTTTCTTATAGATTAACACCTTATTATTAAAAATGTATTTATGTATTTGATAAATTTATATGTGCAATAAAAAAATAATAATAATAAACTGATAATTTTTATAACTATATACTATATGTTTTATATATATATATTTTCATTTAAAATAATATACATACGAGTAGATATTAAAAAAAAAATTATTTTCGAATTTTATTTGTACCTACCAACAAGGATAGAAACTTTTACGTCTCGGGACTCTACTCGTAGTACACCTTTTTTGGGATGGGGATTAAAACAGGTAAACGGGACTCTACTCGTATCTCCCCGTATGAGTGGCCATGTGTCTTTTCAGAAGTGCCTTTGTCTTCGTTTTATATGGACAGGATGTGCACGCAAATGGTTTATCGTTATTATGAATTATGATGTGTAGTTTTAGATTCGACTTTCTCGTCGTTTTATACGGACAGATGGTGCACGTGAACAGTTTCTCGCCGCTATGAAGGACGATGTGTTGTTTTAGTTTCCCCTTTGTCGCACTTTTATACGAACAGAGAGTACACGCGAATGATTTATCGTCGTTATGAACGGCGCTGTGGTGTCTCAGACATTGCTTTGTTTTCGTTTTATAAGGACAGAGAGTGCACCCGAATGATTTATCGTCGCTATGAACGGCCATGTGTTGTTTTAGATTCGACTTTGTCGTCGTTTTATACGGACAGAAAGTGCACGCGAATGGTTTCTCGCCGCTATGAATGATCATGTGTGTTTTTAGACATGACTTTGTCTTCGTTTTATATGAACAGAGAGTGCACCCGAACGGTTTATCGTCGTTATGAATGACCATGTGTGTTTGCAGACATTGCTTTATCTTCGTTTTATACGGACAGAGAGTGCACGCGAATGGTTTATCGTCGTTATGTATGGCCGCGTGTATTCTCAGATATTGCTTTGTCTTCGCTTTATATGGACACAGAGTGCACGCGAATGGTTTATCGTTATTATGAATTTTTATGTGTTGTTTTAGTTTCGATTTTGTCCTCGCTTTATAAGGACAGATGGTGCACGTGAACGGTTTATCGTCGTTATGAATAGCCAGGTGTCGGTTCAGATGCCGTTTTCTCGTCGCTTTATAGGGACAGACGGTACACGAGAATGGTTGATCGCCGGTACGAAGCGGGCGCTCACGATTCTTGCTGTGGCGCGAATTGAATACGCATCTGCAAGATGAAACTGGTTGTAATAAAGTAATAAGAATAAAAAGTCAAGTTCGGGTTAACGATATATCGAGTAAGCGAAAGTGGGTGGATAAAATTTGGGTGGCGCCGAATCCTTTCGGGAGATTGGATTTCATTCAAGTACTATGTTAGGATTAAGGAAAACTAATTGGAAGGAACCCTACCTACGGGTTATATTAACCCTTAATAATAATAATAATAGTAATGTTTATTGCCCAACAGTTAACAACCAATTACAGGGCACGAGAAAGATACAAAAAACAAAAAAATACTCAAAATACATAAAATAAGAAAACAGCACAGTAGGGGAAGATTGGCACCCTTCGTACAATAGCAATTAAAGACTAACCGCTATCCGCAAAATTAGATCTACACCATCGAAAAGCAGAAACTGCAAGGAAATCTATGCAAGAAGATAGTATCATATCACAGCAACCTGAAAGCAATAATTTAGTTCTGTCAATGGATTTACAACAAGTTATTTCTATACCCACACTGATCCACACAGAAATGTTTTATTATCGACAGCTATCTTGCTATAATTTTAACATTCATGTGGCTGATAATAACACGGCAACAATGTGTTTATGGAATGACTCTCAAACAGGTAGA
>JAYRCI010000338.1:0-12210 GCA_038088585.1 Chrysina gloriosa | reverse complement strand
TAGCGTCATAATTACAGTTCGAAAGTTATTTCACGGGAGTTGTAATTGTGGTCTCAATCAGACAGTCGTAGCCATAGATAATACAAGTCGTAACTTAGGCACTGAAATATAGTTACACTGCTCACTATACGACGCATTTTCTCTCGGTTCAGCTCGACAATACGCAGGCGCACGCAAGCACACATATGTATATACAACGTTTGGTAGACAAGAGTGTGGAGGCTATTCTATCTCATTCTTTCGCAGGGTAAATCCTATAGATGTACATGTTTGTTTCTTTTTAGTGTCGCCTTTTTTGGGATTCATCGATTTTCAAATCACTTACAACGGTACTAAAGAAGTTTCCACTTAAAAGAATAATGGTAAAGTCCCGAACACTCTTGCATGTTTAACTCAATTTATTCATAAATTGGAAGCAAATCTCCAAATGTTGATACTAGAGAGGTGTAATTTGGTCCTTTATGAACAATATTAATATAATAGTAAGGAAATCGAAAACTATAGTAACTATATATTTGTTTCAAAGTGTCATTTTATAGGTAAAACGAATAGCTCCAAATCAGTAATTGTGTATTGCTAGACGATTCCTAATATAATTAAATACAGTCCGAAGCTGAAGTGTAAATGTGGTTCTATTAAAGGTAGAGGGAGAATTGCTCTACGTGAATCATCGGCTTAAGGATGTTGGGTACTGTTTACCTAAGATCGGTTAAACTTAATTTCTTTTTATTGGTTCCAAAACTATTTTGAAAATTGTATATCTAAACTTTAAAAGTAGTGTGGGTAACGATAAAATACCAGTTTTTATGATATTAAGAGCTTCTACAGCTGTAATTTTTTTTCAATCGTAAGTGAAGAACCAGTACATTTACGGGCTCGAAATTTTACATACCGTGTATTTGTTACGATAGCTACGACTTATCATCGAGCTTTTTCGTAAATTACTTGTGTGTTATTGAATTTAACCTCAATTTAAGAAAGTAACGATAACAAAGGGATTTACAAAAAAGCTCGATGATAAGTCGTAGCTATCGTAACGTAATTTCGTAATTTCGAGCCGGTAGACTTACTGGTCCTTCACTTATTAATGAAAAAAATAAAACTTGTAGAAGCTCTTAACTTTGTAAAAGAAACTAGTATTTTATCGTAACACGCACAAATTTTAAAGGTCAGATAAGCAATTTTCAAAATAATTTTGGAACTAATAAGAAAAATTTAAGTTTTTACCAATCTTGGAAAAAAGTATCCTACCCCTTAAAGAAACCTACGGGAACTATTACAAGAGCTTGTCCTATTCCTATTCCATACGTTGTTTTTTTGTGGTTTTGTTATTGCTATTGTTGTGTTTTTGCTATATTTCCTTTTTTGTTGTCTCTCCGCACAAAGAGCTTTCAGCAGGCCAACTCGTCCAACCTTAACTCTTACCGTTGAGCTTGTTTATGTGTTTCCAATGTTTTTGATATTACTTATTATTCTCATATTGTTGGGCAACATGCCCAATCTGTTTGCACATAAAGCAATTGATTATACTAGTTATTAAAGAATTCCAAAACTACTCACTTGAAAATCAGTCATTAACGACACAAGGAGTTTTCCGTCAGACTTATGTTTATATCTACTTGCCGTGTGTGCTAATTTAATATTTTTGATGATATTTTCTTTTTGATATAAGTTGAGATATTGATGTAGCAACTAAATGATTTTTAAGTTAATCTCAGGTGTAGGCTTCCGCGGTCGAAATCACAATGTCTAACTCAGGGTGCCCACGCCAAACCAGACCAACCCGGAAACCAAGTTAGACATTGTGATTTTTAAGTTGTTGAAATAAATATTCGTCAGTTTTTATTTAACTATCAAACATTTATTTGTAGGTATATAATAATATCTATTTTCTTTCCCAATCTAAAGCTTCCGAACACTAATAACAAATGACGATGGCGCTAGAGCTAAGTCGTAAGTATACTAAATACTTTATACACTGTATTTTTACATTTCTATTTTATTATTTAGTTTAATATAATGCTATATTACAACAGATATCTGAATAGTTGCTAATACAGATACGATAAAACACTGAAAAATATATTTTAAAATGATAAATTTGCTATGAGTTATTCCAAAATATGTGATATGATACTTCGCGAATCACTCGGAGAGAGTAATCTGCTTTAACTTCTATTTATCTAGATCTAAACCACATTTTAACATTTGCGGTTTATTGAAGTCAAGCAAATTTTCAATTTGATGTAGAAAATATATCGAGTGAGTATAAACGGTTATCTCTATGGTGGACACCTGATTTTCAAATTCAAATATATCATAAAGAGCTGTTTTCATAACAACTAAATTCATCTATTTTAATGGCTTAGTAAAGAAATGAACTCTAAGATAGCAATTTCATATTTTGTTATTTACCAATTACTTTATGTTAATCCATTAAATTTATTTCAATCATTTACTATCCCGTGGTACATAAAATCAAACATGATCGTGAATTCATCATCACCCATCACATCTCTCGCCGTCTCTCCCAGAAGGGAACATCAGAATGTGCTACCATCTATTTTAACGAAAGTTGTTCTAGGAATTGGTAATTATGTCGAATATTTTTGGGTAAACGGGTACGACTAATAACTTTGTGTTGTAACTGTTATAAGAAATCGTTGAAATAAGAAATGTAAACGAGAAAATGCATTTGTATCGTATAATAAATCAAACAGAAAGTGTATTCGCCCATCTAAATACGTTTTCTGCGTAATAACGAAAAAAAAACAACAAACCATAGGAACTGCAGTATTCTTCTCTTACACATAGACCCTGGTCCTTTTTAATTTTATTTTATTTAAGAATAAGAAAACCATTATACTTGACTCTATTCTATTGTAAAATATACTAATTGTAAGTACATGCTATCACACGTTTCGTTTACTCCCGCCTAGTCTGCATACATACTTCTACTTTATCGGCCTAATAATAATAATAACAGTAAAAATCTGTTACAATCGGTAGAATACAAACTAGCAACCAGTGGGTTAGTGGTTGGAGACTCAATTGCCTTAAATTACTTTAATTCAACAAATTACGACATAGACTTAGTCCTCCACATAATTTTCTCAAATTCGATATACTACGGATAGACCAACACGTTGGTATGGTCGGAGACGATCCAGGCCGTGCCAGCCTAATGAAGACGGCGTAGATTAATCGTAAAAATTAAATAGGCGCCACTCCCCAAATTGTGCTACTGGGTCGCCTTTCAATTGTCTGGGGTCGGCGAGACCCCTCCCGTAATATATGGTGGAAAGTTATCCGAACTGGCTATGGAAAATAAATACTATTTGAAACTAAATAAATAAATGAACTAGGCGAGAATTGGCGGTTAACAGCCTTTTAATGTCATTAGTTCAAAAGAAAACTTAATAAAATATCAATTAGGTTATTATCAATTAACACGCTTGGTAGCCGATGAAATTCCAACAGGCCTTACAGCCACTTACAATTTTCTATAAAATAACAATAAAATCTAATAAATATTCGCGTGACAGTACTGAAGTCCAGCCACTCCCTTAAAATACTAACAAAATTGAAGATTATACTATTAATGCTCAATCTGAATTCCCCCTCCCCTTAAGTTACTAATAAAAATTAATGTTTAACTCCAGTACACGCGTAAATTTGATTCGCTGGGAAATTGTTTCCAAAAACCCAATGAACACGAAATAAAAAGAAATAAACGTAAATAAAACTTAACGTAATCCTCCTGCGATCAACTGTGCACAGCTTGGTTTCTCGGTATACCAACGGAGCCGCCTAAGATGGCGGAATACCTACAAGCTCCAACGAGAGTTACACCGGCCTAACTAAGTCATCAGCCTCTACCAAATCGTACTAGTTCTCTACTAGTTTACACTAGCTCTCTACTAATTCCCTCTAATTGAAGAAAAAGCACACGGATGACTCGTTCGAAATGCAAAACTTGGAGAAAACAAAACTTCAACGATACTCTTAAGGGTAATAATCAATTCCCTGCATCGGAAATACGTATAAAATTCTCGATGCGAGATTTACAAAAAGTACAAAACTCAAGTACGAAGAACCAACTATTTTATTGTAACGTTACCTACGAATAAAGAATACTAATATTCTAATATTCTTTATTTGTAGAACGTTACCATGGAAATCCTAAGTCAAACCATGATAGAAATATAATAGGTATGCTCATAAGTTTACCAAAATAGGATTTTCTTGCGCATTTACCAAAGCGCGTAATCACTTGCCTTTAGTTCTGGATGTTACGTTATTGGTTGCCTATTTCGCTACTGTATTGACTGCTATAACTATATTAGAATTTCCCAAAGCGCGTCATAGCTAGATACACACGAGCATACCTAATGTATTTCTACCATGAGTCAAACCACCGCCGCATTCAACGTAGCGCGACGAATGCCACACGTTGAAGCGAGAGATCGTAGAACTATCAAAACAGAAAACTGTACTATCAACCGTTACAATATACATTCATTAGTCCATCTATGAGTTTAATATATTTCCCAAAAATATTGACGTCGCGTGTTTGTCCCCGACATCCTTAAGACGGATTTATATGTCAAATTCACTTCATTCACACAATTCCTTTTTATATTCACAATACCTATAAATTTAATGATTCAAAACTTATCAAACTATCTCGTTCTCCAATGCTTTCGACTTCACCGCCACTTGAAGTCGAAATGCACATATAAAAGCTATA
Organism: Chrysina gloriosa; assembly: GCA_038088585.1. Taxonomy (NCBI): domain Eukaryota; kingdom Metazoa; phylum Arthropoda; class Insecta; order Coleoptera; family Scarabaeidae; genus Chrysina; species Chrysina gloriosa. The sequence continues at coordinate 7,460 of JAYRCI010000338.1, read as the reverse complement.
AAAACATTTCCTCTACATTCCATCTCCACAATACAAAGAAGAAAAACGCCTATCGCTGTCGATAAAATGCCGAAAAGAAAAAAATTAGAAGAATGGCACATCTTCAGAAATAGCGCAAACAACTAGCGCAGCAACGGTTACGTATAACAAAATTAGATCTGCTTAAAAGGTATAGTTTAATCAATGAGATTGATTGATCTCCACATTCTAAAACAATTGCTATAATGCAAAGAAGTAGAGGAAAAGCTCGCTGCACGAAAGAAGAAAAAAGTTGACAGTAACCCTGTTGAATAGTGTGCGTTATTTTTAGTAATACAAAGTCAAGAAACATTAAATAAAGGTTTTAAATATTCGATCCCGAAAGTTCTTAACGACCTCGGTATATTTTGTATTTTTGTATGTTTTGTATGTTAGTTTTATGGTGAATAATTTATCTCCGTTGTTATGTTTCACGTAAATCTAAGTTGTCAAATTCAATGTCATCGGAACCGATTTTAGTACCCCTTTACCTAGAAGGGACACCAGCTGCAACTTTATTATCTTGTTTTCACCCTAACTTTCTACAAAATTCCATTTCATGTACTTTCCCTTAATTTCTATTTCTAAACTTTCACTTTTGCACCAATAGGGAAATACTTACCATTTTTAGCACCACCCTTCGAACCTTTTCTTAAGTGTAGATGATTGCAGATGAAGTGTGCAATGAGTCAGTCAAAAGGTTTCGGTTTTATGGTAGGACTCGAGTACAAGACTCGGTCTAACACAGCCAATTCGGGCAATAAATCATTCGGGTACACCAGTATCATATTTCGGGAGATTACAACAAATTCAACCGCGTTTAAATTAATCAATTATTTAGTAAGTAAGTAGCCGTTAAGTGCGCCGTGTATTTCTTCAAGTTAAATTTGTAAATTAGTGGTTAAGCACATTGTAACGAACAATTTGATTAAATTGTGAGGTACAATTAGTGTATTTTGTTAACACCTACAACGGGAAAAATATTGTTGAAGTGTAAGATTTGGCCTACAGTCCAAAACACCGATCTACTCCAACTTCGCGCTTCAGCCACCTACATTTTTGGTCCTTCGACAGCCGGATCAGCGCCTAAGAAGACATCGTCAACGGCGACAGATCCATCATAAGAATAAGAAAATCGGCAAGGAGCAGTTGGGAGGCAACAATTCCCAGCAGAGGTGAGTCCCCAATTGTGTTTTCCTACATTTTCATTTTCCTTTGTTGCGCATTATGGCTACTGACAATCAACAAGCATTAAAGGCTCTTAAATACAATAGAGGCGCCACAAAGTCCTCACTTACAAGATTTAAAACGTATCTTGATTCAATCGACGAAACCAATTTCAATGCCACAAACTTAAAAAGGCGACTAAGCAGAGCAGAAGCGTTATACTCCGAATTCCATAACTCGAACCGTCAAATTCAAATGATAGAAAACGAATTAAATAATGAAACTGATGTGCAAGATTTCGATGATCATTATTTTGAATTAATATCCAAAGCAGAGGATATACTCACGCAAAGTTCTTCAAACACATCAAATTCACAATCTCCGCCCGAAGGAGCAAGGCACGAAACTAATAGTCAAGTACGGTTACCGCAAATTACGTTGCCACAATTTTCTGGGGCATTTGATGAATGGGTACCGTTTAATGAAACCTTTAATTCATTAATACACTCAAATCAAGGAATAAGTACGGTACAAAAATTTCATTATTTGAGATCGTCTCTTAAGGGGAAGCAGCAAATTGCATTAGCGAACTGCAAATAACTGCCAATAATTATGAGATTGCTTGGGCTGCGTTAAGAGAGCGATATGATAACAGAAAATTAATAATCAGAAAGCACATTCAAGCCATTCACGAACTGCCTGTATGCAAAGAAGAAAATCTGTCAGTCTTGAGACGGATTTTAGATGGTATACAAAAACATACTAGGTCATTAAAGGCATTAGACCGGCCCGTCGAGTACTGGGATGATTGGTTGCTGTATATAACCAGCAATAAAATTGATCATGTTTCAAATAAGGAATGGGAATCATCAATCAAGGGTGATAAAATTCCAACCTTTAAGGAACTGATAGAATTTCTTTCACATAAATGTTGCACTTTAGAGAGCATATCGCAATCAGCATTACCATCGCGCGGTCAACAAAGAAATCCTCAAAGGGTCCCGCTAGTTCATGTTACAAGTCAGAACACACAATGTGTTGTTTGCAAGAGTACACACTATATTTATAACTGCCCAAAGTTTCTTCAGATGTCAGCTGAAGAAAGAATCTCGCATATCAAAAAAAACAAAGTGTTGTTTCAATTGTTTAAACGCAGGTCATGTATCAAGCAAATGCAAAGGTAGTAGTTGTAAAATATGTCATCACAGACACAATACACTACTTCACCTATCAACTAGCAATTCCGCAAATCAACAGTCACAATGTTCAATGTCTCAAGGGGAATTTTCACAGGTTATAACTACGCACGCATCTCGAGTTAGCCATTCACAAGTTGTATTATCAACCGCCATCGTACAAGTAAAGGATGGCAGCGGTACGTTTCATAATTGCAGAGCGCTTCTAGATTCAGGATCACAGTCCAACTTTATATCTAAGGCGTTAATACAAAAACTAAAATTAAAACCAAAATCAGTCAACTTACCGGTGAGCGGAATTGGCCAATCACATACACAGATCAATCATGTATCAGAAGTCATTGTAAGATCAAACTACAATGCCTTTAAAATGCCATTGAGTTGCCTAGTGTTAGACAACATCACAAACGACATTCCAGTCGACCCGCTTAATAGAAGCACATTAGATATACGCAAAGGTTTGAAATTAGCGGATCCCGAATTTCACATACCACGGAAAATTGACCTCTTAATCGGCGCAGAATTCTTTTGGCAATTGTTGTGCGTAGGACAAATAAAGGTGGGAAATACGGGGTTAATAATGCAGAAAACTCACTTAGGATGGGTAATATCGGGTCCCATCGCATGCAGCAAATTAATGCCACGCGTTATCAATTGCAATGTATCATCAATCCAATCACTAGAGACTGCGATAACAAAATTTTGGGAACTAGAGGAACCTTCGTCTAAGGGCGCGTACTCGTTGGATGAAGCTGAATGTGAGAATCACTTTCGTAATTCCTACAAAAAGAAATCACGAAGGGCGATTCATCGTCAAACTACCGGTAAATGCAGATCCAAACCAAGCATTGGGTGATTCAAAGCAAATTGCAATAAGAAGGCTTAATAGCCTAGAAAACAAATTGTCAAAACAGCCTGATTTAAGAGAACAGTACAACAGATTTATGCAGAATACATTGAATTCGGTCACATGCGGCAGATAAACGATGATGAAATTCAGACTCAAGGAAATGTATCGTTTTATTTGCCACATCATGCTGTTGTTAAAGGAGACAGTATTACAACGAAGCTACGAGTAGTTTTCGATGGATCAGCTAAATCTTCCTCTGGTCATTCGCTAAATGACATATTAAGAGTTGGACCTTCTGTGCAACAAGATTTGTTTTCTATCACTTGTAGATTTTGTTCACATTGTATTGTATTAACGGCGGACATAACAAAAATGTACAGGCAGATTTTAGTCGATCCATCACAAACAAGATTGCAACGTATCGTATGGAGATTTAATCCATCGCAAAACATTGAAACATACGAACTCAATACGGTCACTTACGGTACGGCTTCAGCTCCCTTCCTCGCAACTAGAGCATTGAATCAATTAGCAATCGAGGAATCAAGTGCCTTTCCACTCGGCGCCAAAATATCGCTCAGAGACTTTTATGTAGACGATTTATTGACCGGCGCCGACAGCATTCAAGAAATTCATCAAATATTTGCTGAAGTTACTGCGTTATTAGCAAGAGGTGGATTTTCTTTAAGAAAATGGGCCTCGAACAGGATGGATATACTTAGCACATTACTTCCTAATGCTGTTGAGCCAACGATCTTGAATATAGAGCAAGACGGCAGCATTAAGACATTGGGAGTCAATGGGATTCAAGTAGCGACAGGTTACAGTATAAGATACCGGAGGTAATCATTAACAAACGGCTTAACAAACGCAGTATATTATCGCAAGTTGCTCAAATCTTTGATCCGCTGGGATTAATAGGTCCCGTGATCGCAACAGCAAAACTGTTCATTCAACGACTGTGGCAGTTGAAACTATCATGGGATGAATCGCTGCCACTACAATTACATACAGAGTGGTTAGATTTTTCAGAATGCTTTACCACAACTGCGATCATTGAAGCCAAAACGTTGCGTAATACCACATAAACACCGCGTAGAAATTCATGGGTTCTGCGACGCGAGCGAAAAAGGGTTATGGCGCGTGCATTTACATTCGCTCCATCACTAATTCTGGTCTTGTATCATCGGAACTATTATGTTCAAAGTCTCGCGTAGCCCCTCTGAAGGCGACAACAATACCACGGTTAGAATTATGTGCGGCGTTATTATTAGCACAGTTACTTCACAAAGTACTACCGTCGCTCGAAGTAGAAATTAATCAGGTGTATTGCTGGACGGATTCTACAATTGTCATCGGATGGATTAATACAACTGCTCGTCAATTAAAACCATTTGTAGCGAACCGAGTAGGAGAAATCCAGGAACTAATCAATGTTTCTAATTGGAACCATGTGGGTACGAACGACAATCCAGCCGATATTCTCTCTCGTGGGTCCCAACCGGCTTACCTCATAGACAACAGTCTTTGGTGGCATGGACCACCATGGTTAATGGAGGCACAGGAGAACTGGCCAAGATCCATCGTTAACGCTACTGAAATCGAAGTGCCGGAAAAACGTTCTATTCTGGCTGTAAACGCAGCCTCCATCGACAAGAACTGGGACATTATCAACAAATATTCAAGTTTTCAAAGGCTACAACGGGTTCTGGCTTATTGTCAACGCTTTATAAATAATTTACGCCATCGGGCAAAGGACAACACTGCAATATCAACACTAGACCGCTAACTACATCGGAATTGAAGACGCTACCATGTGGCTCGTACGATCAGTGCAGAAAGAAGTATTTGCTGATGATGTGAACCGACTACGAAGCAATCAACCCATTAAACCAGAAGGCAAGCTAAAATCTCTCAACCCGATTATAGACGATAAATATGTCATGCGCATCGGTGGAAGATTACGTAACGCACCTGCTCATTTCAATAAAAAATTCCCAATAATTTTACCTCATAAACATGCATTAACGAAGCTCTTAATCAAACAAACACACTGTGAAGAACTTCATGCAGGGGCACAAGCAACACTAGCCAAATTACGGAACAAATTTTGGCCCATTTCTGGACGCAACTTGGTACGGCAAGTAGTGAGAAACTGCGTGACATGTTTCAAGGTCAATCCACGCGCATATCAACCCATGATGGGGGATTTGCCTAAGGCACGCTTAGAGCCTTCTCGCCCATTCATTCGAACCGGCGTGGATTATTGTGGACCATTTTTAATTCGCTCTCACACTAGACGAAAGACGTCGCCATCAAAGGCATACGTTGCTATCTTCATATGTATGGCTACAAGGCAGTTCACATTGAATTGGCAACGAGTCTCAATACCGACTCCTTTCTCAATGCATTAAAGCGATTTATAGCTAGACGCGGGATGATCTCGCACATGTACTCGGATAATGGTTCGAATTTCGTTAGGGCTAATAAGGAGTTAAAGGAGCTAGCTACAATGTTTGAAGGGGCCGAATGCAACAAGATAGTGGATACCCTGTCCAATAAAGGCATAACCTGGCACTTCAATCCACCTAGAGCTCCGCACTTCGGCGGTATTTGGGAGGCCGCCGTCAAATCTTTCAAGTATCATTTCAAACGCATTGTGGGTAACGTGTTGTTAACCATAGAAGAGATGAACACCGTAATGTGTCCAGATCGAAGCCTGTCTAAATTCCCGTCCTCTCATCCCGTTATCAGATGATCCTGATGACCTATCCGCAATCACGCCTGCACATTTCCTGATTGGGGACTCGCTAACGGTTAATTTAGAACCAAACCTGCTTCCATTAAACATAAACCGATTGTCGAGATTACAGCTACTTGACAGATTGAAACAGCACTTCTGGCAACGCTGGTCCAAGGAGTACCTGCAGCAACTTCTACAGCGAAGCAAGTGGATGAGCAGTCGCGGCGTAGCTCCTCAGCCTGGACAGCTCGTAGTCATCAAGGAGGACAACCTACCACCGCTCCTGTGGGCCATGGGACGAGTCGTCAGCGTTCACCCTGGGAAGGACGGCATCACGCGAGCAGCTACAATCAAGACCACTCGCGGTGAGGTGAAACGACCCGCTAACAAATTATGTGTGTTACCCGGTGATAATGAATACAACTAGTGTATTGTGTTTCGAAAGCCAGAACTTTCAAGGCGGGCGGCATGTTGAATAGTGTGCGTTATTTTTAGTAATACAAAGTCAAGAAACATTAAATAAAGGTTTTAAATATTCGATCCCGAAAGTTCTTAACGACCTCGGTATATTTTGTATTTTTGTATGTTTTGTATGTTAGTTTTATGGTGAATAATTTATCTCCGTTGTTATGTTTCACGTAAATCTAAGTTGTCAAATTCAATGTCATCGGAACCGATTTTAGTACCCCTTTACCTAGAAGGGACACCAGCTGCAACTTTATTATCTTGTTTTCACCCTAACTTTCTACAAAATTCCATTTCATGTACTTTCCCTTAATTTCTATTTCTAAACTTTCACTTTTGCACCAATAGGGAAATACTTACCATTTTTAGCACCACCCTTCGAACCTTTTCTTAAGTGTAGATGATTGCAGATGAAGTGTGCAATGAGTCAGTCAAAAGGTTTCGGTTTTACATGGTAGGACTCGAGTACAAGACTCGGTCTAACACAGCCAATTCGGGCAATAAATCATTCGGGTACACCAGTATCATATTTCGGGAGATTACAACAAATTCAACCGCGTTTAAATTAATCAATTATTTAGTAAGTAAGTAGCCGTTAAGTGCGCCGTGTATTTCTTCAAGTTAAATTTGTAAATTAGTGGTTAAGCACATTGTAACGAACAATTTGATTAAATTGTGAGGTACAATTGGTGTATTTTGTTAACACCTACAACGGGAAAAATATTGTTGAAGTGTAAGATTTGGCCTACAGTCCAAAACACCGATCTACTCCAACTTCGCGCTTCAGCAAACCTACAAACCCTTTCTTATGCGTCACCACCTGCTTATAAAACTATGAGACAATAATAAGGAGGACTTTTCTGATGGTTTGCAATCTCTTCATCAAGGCATTGCGCTACTGACTAAGAAGGCTTTAAAATATCTGGAGAAAACATTTAGTAAGGACAAATCAGTTACAAACATAAAGTCCGATCAAATTAAAAATACCTTGTTAAAAATCTGGTCTGATTTACAATTAGCA
>JAYRCI010000337.1:0-12325 GCA_038088585.1 Chrysina gloriosa | reverse complement strand
AGAGATTCAAATGATTACAAAGACACCTTCTTTACACAGGAGGGGAATGGGTGAGTTCTCATAATTTCCTACTTGATATCAGGCAGACCTCACACAGGGTACAAAAGAATGTAGGAGATGAGGAAGCATGCATTGTTATCATATCACTAAACGTGGAGGCTCGTAGTCCATCACATACTATAGGTTTGTATCCATTAACATTCCATTATTTAGAGCTAAAACTATCAGTCAATCTGTTAAATACTGTATTTGATAAGTATCCTTGGTACCTTAATCTAGCCTACGTTCATCCCTGGAAATACACCCATGTAATTCCATTTGATTATCATCGATTTTCCCCTAAAAATGCATGTTGTCCATTTCTTTCGAATTTCCTGGGACATATCAAAATTTATCGGTGAGGTAATGGACTCTGAAGTTCTCCCAAAGCTTGTGTTCATCCGCACACTTCCACATCTGTAAATGGAGATACCGCTTACAAATTAGTACTAGAACATAATTACTATCAATTCCTTCTTTGTTATTATCATTCGAGGCATGTTGTATTTGTACTTTCTTACATCATCATAGGATTTCAACAAAGATCAATTAGGCGAGCTCTATTATCTGATTCTTCCCTGTTGTAATTTATAACGAATAAGCATCGTTCGAAAATTAATACTAACAACATTTCCTCGCCTGTCTATGTTTTAAAGATATTATTTTAGTATAAAATCGACAAGAACTAACCTCAAACTATTTCTAACGCTTGTCATATGCCTCCTGTTACACTACTACGAACCCCTGAAAATTACAAAGTCATACAACCAAATATACACCCAATTCACCTCCTAATAAATTTATACCTCCTATTACTCCTGCTACCCTGATACCAGGAGCAAAAATTTCGTCAAAATCGCTTAAAATTTCTACTTTTCGTAAAACTTTTGCTCATAATAATCGAGTTATACTTCCTCCAATACACATTATGCGAAAAAGAGGACGGAAACTAACATCAAAGCACTCCTAATACTTATCACATACCTCCTGTTTCATTTGAAATGCAATATTTTACCGCCATTTACCCGATTTCCTAGTCGGTAATGTAGGTAGGATATTTAAAGTTGACAGGGTAACACGTGGTATATAGAAGTATTAGGACGTGCATTTGGTGTATATTAGGTTGCGTGTTTTGATAAACATAAGGCGGTTTAGGTATTTAATAATTCCATATTTTAAGAGGTGCTAATTGCGGCTTATTTGGTTACATGCTTTGCTGTGTTTAGAAGTTTTAACATATAAGAAATTATTACAGCCAGCTTTTTGGGTTGAATCGATCTTTTATTCAGGGAGAGCTCAATGGTGTCTGTGAGTGAATAAAATAAAACGAAATAACACACCGGAGCGTTTATTAATTAAAATAAAGTGCACTATTGTAGTGCATAGAGTATTTCATTGTTTGGCAAATTTCTATTTCTACGTTTTATTGTTTCTCATAAAGTTTCTTGGAACTACGATTCTCAAGATGTAAAGGCATCCTTCTTGAACCAAGCTGTCTTTCTGTAATGCTCCTTTTCTGCATGCTGTAGAAACTGATGACCTACGACGTCGAATAAAGGCTCTAGAGCGAATTTCCTATAAAGACTCTTGGGCGACATGACGGCGTCTGACTTCATGCCTTTCAGAGTGTTAGCCAGAAACTATACGAGAGAGGGCATAATCTCTAGGCCAATTTAACGTCTAGAAATGTTCAAAGCGGGCAACTTGTTTACTACTTAAAAGCGTTTAATTGTCTATTAATTCACCACAAAACTCATCAAAATCATTTAAGAGACACTTACATAGCTCCTAATACATCTTCCAATACCCGCCCAATAGGAGGTAAATCTTGCTCCTAGCAGCACAAGTGGCGCTGAACGCCTCAGCCGTACTCAAAAATGCTTCAAGTCATTATGGACCGGTGCGGTGAGTCCCTTTAAAAAATAAAAATTAATAGCATAACAAAAACGAGAGGACTTCCAACTTACCCTCCGTTGAAGAAGAGACAGGTGACTGAGGTGCCATCACCCACTACTTGTGATACTTCCACTGTTTCCTCTTTCCTTAAGATTGTTATAATAAGCTAGAGATTAAAATGATTACAAACACACTTTCTTTACACAGGAGAGGAATGGGTGAATTCTCATAATTTCCTACTTGATATGAGGCAGACTTCACATGGGGTACGAGAGAATGTACGAGATGAAGAAGCATTCATTGCTACGTTATCACTAAACTTCGAGGTTCGTAGTACATCACCTACTATAAGTTTGTGTCTGTTAACATTCCATTACCTAAAGCAAAAACTATCAGACTCGCTCCGTAACGTACTGTATTTGATAAGTATCCTTCGTACCTTATTCTAACCCCGTTCATCCTTGCAATGATGCCGATGTAATTATCTTCGATTACCATCGATTCTTTCGTAGAGTGTATGCTATCCATTTCTTTCGTATTTCCTGGAGTATATCAACATTTATTGATGAGGTAATGGACTCTGAAGTTCTCCAAAACTTCTGTTCATCTACACATTTCCACATCTGTAAACAGAGACACTGCTTACAAATTTAAATTAGAGCTTAATTATTATCAATTTCTTCTCTGTTAATATCATTCGAGGCCTGTTGTATTCGCAATTTCTTACCATCACCATAGGATTTCAAAGAAGATCAATTAGGCGAGCTCTATTATCTGATTCTTCCCTGTTGTAATTTATAACGAACAAACTTCGTTCGAAAATGAATACTAACAACATTTCCACGCTCGTCTAGATTTTAAAAATATTATTTTGATACAAACTCGACAGAAACTAACCTCAAACTGTTCCTACTGCTTGTCATATACCTCCTGTTACACTCATATGAACCCCTGAAAATTACAAAGTTAGACAACCAAATATACACCCAATTCACCTCCTAATAAATTTATACCTCCTATTACTCCTGCTACCCTGATACCAGGAGCAAAAATTTCGTCAAAATCGCTTAAAATTTCTACTTTTCGTAAAACTTTTGCTCATAATAATCGAGTTATACTTCCTCCTATGCACATTATGCGAAAAAAGGATGGAAACTAACATCAAAGCACTCCTAATACTTTTCACATACCTCCTGTTTCATTTGAAATGCAATATTTTACCGCCATTTACCCGATTTCCTAGTCGGTAATGTAGGTAAGATATTTAGAGTTGACAGGGTAACACGTGGTATATAGAAGTATTAGGAGGTGCATTTGGTGTATATTAGGTTGCCTGTTTTGATAAACATAAGGCGGTTTAGGTATTTAATAATTCCATATTTTAAGATGTGCTAATTGCGGCTTATTTGGTTACATGCTTTGCTGTGTTTAGAAGTTTTAACATATAAGAAATTATTACAGCCAGCTTTTTGGGTTAAATCGATCTTTTATTCAGGGAGAGCTGAATGGTGTCTGTGAGTGAATAAAATAAAACGAAATAACACACCGGAGCGTTTATTAATTAAAATGAAGTGCACTATTGTAATGCATAGAGTATTTCATTGATTGTCAAGTTTCTATTTCTACGTTTTATTGTTTCTCATAAAGTTTCTTGGAGCTACGATTCTAAAGATGTAAAGGCCTCCTTCTTGAACCAAGCTGTCTTTCTGTAATGCTCCTTTTCTGCATGCTGTAGAAACTGATTACCTACGACGTCGAATAAAGGCTCTACAGCGAATTTGCTATAAAGACTCTTGGGCGACATGGCGGCGTCTGACTTCACGCCTTTCATAGTGTTAGCCAGAAACTATACGAGAGAGGGCACAATCTCTAGGCCAATTTAACGTCTAGAAATGTTCAAAGCGGGAAACTTGCTTACTACTTAAAATCGCTTAATTGCCTATTAATTCACTACAAAGATCATCAAAATCGATTAAGACACAGTAACATAGCTCCTAATAATCTTCCAATACCCACCCTAGAGGAAGTAACTTTTGCTCCTAATACTCCTAATTCTCGATGGTTCTAGAGATGTACTGGCCTCTTACTTGGATGTGCTCGTCTTTCGCCTATTCTACTCCTCTGCAGTCCCTGAAAAGTACTGCTTGTGAGAGTTTTCAGATGAACCAGCTTCTGCCTTCGGCAGCTACCAACACAAGGGGAGCCGAAGGCATCAGCCGTACTCAAAAATGCTCCAAGTCATTTTCAACCAGTGGGGTGAGTCACTTTAAAAGATAAAAATAGAGAGCATAACAAACACGAGAGGAATTCCAACTTACCCTCAATTGAGGAAGAGGCAGGCGACTGAGCTGCCGTCACCCCCTACTTATCATACTTCCTCTGCCTCTTTTTCTTTATGATTAATACAATAAGCTACAGATTAAAATGATTAGAAACACACCTTCTTTATACAGGAGAAGAATGGCTGAATTCTCATAATTCTCTACTTGATATGAGGCAGACCTCACATGGGGTACGAAAGAATGTAGGACATGAAGCAGTACATCACCTACTATAAGTTTGTCTCTGCTCACATTCCATTATCTACAGCTAAAACTATCAGACTCACTCCGTTAAATACTGTATTTGATAAGTATCCTTCGTACCTTATTCTAGCCCCGTTCATCCTTGCAATGATACCGATGTAATTCCATTTGATTATCACCGATTTTCTCGTAAAGAATGCATGTTGTCCATTTCTTTCGTATTTCTTGGTGTATGTAAAATTTATCGATGAGGTAATGAACACTGAAGTTCTCCAACAACTTCTGTTCCTCCGCATACTTCCACATCTGTAAACAGAGATATCGCTTACAAATTTAAACTAGAGCTTAATTATTATCAATTTCTTCTCTGTTAATATCATTCGAGGCCGGTTGTATTCGCAATTTCTTACCATCACCATAGGATTTCAAAGAAGATCAATTAGGCGAGCTCTATTATCTGATCTTTCCCTGTTGTAATTTATAACGAACAAACTTCGTTCGAAAATGAATACTAACAACATTTCCACGCTCGTCTAGATTTTAAAAATATTATTTTGATACAAACTCGACAGAAACTAACCTCAAACTGTTCCTACTGCTTGTCATATACCTCCTGTTACACTCATATGAACCCCTGAAAATTACAAAGTTAGACAACCAAATATACACCCAATTCACCTCCTAATAAATTTATACCTCCTATTACTCCTGCTACCCTGATACCAGGAGGAAAAATTTCGTCAAAATCGCTTCAAATTTCTGCTTTTCGTAAAACTTTTGCTGGTAATACACGCCTTATACTTCCTCCTATACACATTTTGCGACAAAATCAATCGAAACTAATATCAAAGAATTCCTAATACTTGTCATATACCTCCTGTTTTATTTGAAATACAATATTTTACCGCCATTTACGCGCCAGCCCAGTCGGTAATGTAGGTAGGATATTTAATGTTCACAGGGTACCACGTGTTTAAAGTATTAGGTGCATTTGGTGTATATTAGGTTGCCTGTTTTGATAAACATCAGGCGTTTTAACTATTTAGTGATTCCTTATTTTAGTAGTTGCTAATTGCTGCATATTTGGTTAATGCTTTGCTATTTTTAGAAATTTAAACAAATATGAAATTAAGAAATTTCAGATATTACAGCGAGCTTTTTGCGTTAAATCGATATGTTGTTCAGGGAGAATTGTATGGTGTCTATGAATGACTAAAATACAACGAAATAACACACCGGAGCGTTTATTACTTAAAATAAAGTACACTAATGTAATGCTTAGAGGATTTAATTTATTAATTGTATAGTGTCTATTTCTATATTTGAGTGTTTCTCGTAAAATTTCTTGAAACGGCGATACAAAAGATGTACCGGGGTCCTTCTTGACCCAGTTGTCTTTTCGTAGTGCTCCTAGTGGTCCAAATTGACCTACGATGTCGAAAAAGGCTCTAGAGCGAATTTCATATAGCAGCTCTTGGGCAACATGACGACGTCTGACTTCACATCTTCCAGAGTTTTAGTCGAAAACTATGTGAGACAGGGCACAATCTCTACGGCAATTTAACGTCTAGAAATATTCAAACCGGGTAACCGAACGCACCCCCGTAATACTTATGACATACACCTCCGGTTATCTCAGTGCAAACCAGGAGAAATTTACTTGAAATCGCTTAATCTCCTATTAATTCACCACAAAAATCATCAAAACCGTTTAAAGCACACGTAAGTAGCTCCTAATACATCTTCCAATACCCACCCAATAGGAGGTAAATTTTGTTCCTAGTGCTCCTAATACTCGATGGTTCTAAAGATGTGCTGGCCTTCTTCTTCGATCTGCCTGTCATTCTCTAGTTCTCCTAATCTGCAGTCCCTGGAAAGTACTGCTTATGAGAGTTTTCAGATGAACCACATTCGCCTTCGGCAACTACCAGCACAAGGGGGTTGAACGCCTCAACCATACTCAAAAATGCTCCAAGTGATTTTGGACCAGTGGAGCGAGTCCCTCTGAAAAATAAAAATAAAAAAGCATAACAAAAACGAGAGGAATTCCAACTTACCTTCTGTTGAAGAAGAGGGAGGTGTCTGAGGTGCCATCATCCACTACTTGCAATACTTCTACTGCCTCCTTTTTCTTTACGATTAATACAATAAGCGAGAGATTAAAATGATTACACACATATCTTCTTTACATAGGAGAGGAATGGGTGAATTCACATAATTTCCTACTTGATGTGAGGCAAACCTCACATGGGGTACGAGAGAATGTAGGAGATGAGGAAGCATTCATTGCTTCCATATCACTAACCGGGAGGCTCGTTGTCCATCACGTACTATAAGTGTGTCTCCGTTAACATTCCATTATTTAGAGCTAAAACTATCAGACTCAAATGCTGTATTTGATAAGTATCCTTCGTACCTTATTCTAGCCTACGTTCATTCCTGGAATGATACCAATATAATTCCATTTGATTATCCTCGATTTTTTCGTAAAGACTGCATGTTGTCCATTTCTTTAGAATGTCCTGGGACATATCAAAATTTATCGGTGAGGTAATGGACTCTAAAGTTCTCCCAAAACTTGTGTTCATCCGCACACTTCCACATCTGTAAACAGAGATATCGCTTACAAATTTGAACTAGAACATAATTATTATCAATTTCTTCTTTGTTTTCATCATTCGAGGCTTGTTGTATTTCTACTTTCTCACCATCATAATAGGATTTCAACGGAGATCAATTAGGCGAGCTCTATTATCTGATTCTTCCCTCTTGTAATTTATAACGAACACTTATCGTTCGAAAATTAATACTAACAATATTTACACGCTCGTCTATGTTTTAAAGATATTATTTTAATACAAAATCGAAAAGAACTAACCTCAAACTGTTCCTACTACTTGTCATATACTTCCTGATACACTCATATGAACCCCTGAAAATTACAAAGTTAGACAACCAAATATACACCCAATTCACCTCCTAATAAATTTATACCTCCTATTACTCCTGCTACCCTGATACCAGGAGCAAAAATTTCGTCAAAATCGCTTAAAATTTCTACTTTTCGTAAAACTTTTGCTCATAATAATCGAGTTATACTTCCTCTTATACACATTATGCGAAAAAGAGGACGGAAACTAACATCAAAGCACTCCTAATACTTTTCACATACCTCCTGTTTCATTTGAAATGCAATATTTTACCGCCATTTACCCGATTTCCTAGTCGGTAATGTAGGTAGGATATTTAAAGTTGACAGGGTAACACGTGGTATATAGAAGTATTAGGAGGTGCATTTGGTGTATATTAGGTTGCCTGTTTTGATAAACATAAGGCGGTTTAGGTATTTAATAATTCCATATTTTAAGAGGTGCTAATTGCGGCTTATTTGGTTACATGCTTTGCTGTTTTTAGAAGTTTTAACAAATATGAAATTATTACAGCCAGCTTTTTGGGTTAAGTCGATCTTTTATTCAGGGAGAGCTGAATGGTGTCTGTGAGTGAATAAAATAAAACGAAATAACACACCGGAGCGTTTATTAATTAAAATGAAGTGCACTATTGTAATGCATAGAGTATTTCATTGATTGTCAGGTTTCTATTTCTACGTTTTATTGTTTCTCATAAAGTTTCTTGGAACTACGATTCTAAAGATGTAAAGGCCTCCTTCTTCAACCCAGCTGTCTTTCAGTAATGCTCCTTTTCTGCATGCTGTAGGAACTGATGACTTACGACGTCGAATAAAGGCTCTAGAGCGAATTTCCTATAAAGACTCTTGGGCGACGTGACGGCGTCTGACTTCAAGCCTTTCAGAGTGTTAACCAGAAACTATATGAGAGAGGGTACAATCTCTAGGCCAATTTAACGTCTAGAAATGTTCAAAGCGGGCAACTTGCTTACTACTTAAAATCGCTTAACTTACCCTCCGTTGAAGAAAAGACAGGTGACTGAGGTGCCATCACCCACTACTTGTGATACTTCCACTGTTTCCTTTTTCCTTAAGATTGTTACAATAGGATAGACATTAAGATGATTACAAACACACTTTCTTTACACAGGAGAGGAATGGGTGAATTTTCATAATTTCCTACTTGATATGAGGCAGACTTCACAT
Source organism: Chrysina gloriosa (assembly GCA_038088585.1). Taxonomy (NCBI): domain Eukaryota; kingdom Metazoa; phylum Arthropoda; class Insecta; order Coleoptera; family Scarabaeidae; genus Chrysina; species Chrysina gloriosa. The sequence goes on along the minus strand of JAYRCI010000337.1, from coordinate 3,751 downwards.
GGGATACGAGAGAATGTACGAGATGAAGAAACATTCATTGCTACGTTATCACTAAACTTCGAGGCTCGTAGTACATCACCTACTATAAGTTTGTCTCTGTTAACATTCCATTACCTAAAGCAAAAACTATCAGACTCGGTCCGTTACGTACTGTATTTGATAAGTATCCTTCGTACCTTATTCTAACCCCTGTTCATCCTTGCAATGATGCCGATGTAATTATCTTCGATTATCATCGATTCTTTCGTAGAGTGTATGCTATCCATTTCTTTCGTATTTCCTGGAGTATATCAACATTTATTGATGAGGTAATGGCCTCTGAAGTTCTCCAAAACTTCTGTTCATCTACACATTTCCACATCTGTAAACAGAGACACTGCTTACAAATTTAAACTAGAGCTTAATTATTACCAATTTCTTCTCTGTTAATATCATTCGAGGCCTGTTGTATTCGCAATTTCTTACCATCATCATAGGATTTCAAAGAAGATCAATTAGGCGAGCTCTATTATCTGATCTTTCCCTGTTGTAATTTATAACGAACAAACTTCGTTCGAAAATAAATACTAACAACATTTCCACGCTCGTCTAGATTTTAATAATATTATTTTGATACAAACTCGACAGAAACTAACCTCAAACTGTTCCTACTGCTTGTCATATACCTCCTGTTACACTCATATGAACCCCTGAAAATTACAAAGTTAGGCAACCAAATATACACCCAATTCACCTCCTAATAAATTTATACCTCCTATTACTCCTGCTACCCTGATACCAGGAGCAAAAATTTCGTCAAAATCGCTTAAAATTTCTACTTTTCGTAAAACTTTTGCTCATAATAATCGAGTTATACTTCCTCCTATACACATTATGCGAAAAAAGGACGGAAACTAACATCAAAACACTCCTAATACTTTTCACATACCTCCTGTTTCATTTGAATTGCAATATTTTACCGCCATTTACCCGATTTCCTAGTCGGTAATGTAGGTAGGATATTTAAAGTTGACAGGGTAACACGTGGTATATAGAAGTATTAGGAGGTGCATTTGGTGTATATTAGGTTGCCTGTTTTGATAAACATAAGGCGGTTTAGGTATTTAATAATTCCATATTTTAAGAGGTGCTAATTGCGGCTTATTTGGTTACATGCTTTGCTGTTTTTAGAAGTTTTAACAAATATGAAATTATTACAGCCAGCTTTTTGGGTTGAATCGATCTTTTATTCAGGGAGAGCTGAATGGTGTCTGTGAGTGAATAAAATAAAACGAAATAACACACCGGAGCGTTTATTAATTAAAATGAAGTGCACTATTGTAATGCATAGAGTATTTCATTGATTGTCAGGTTTCTATTTCTACGTTTTATTGTTTCTCATAAAGTTTCTTGGAACTACGATTCTAAAGATGTAAAGGCCTCCTTCTTCAACCCAGCTGTCTTTCTGTAATGCTCCTTTTCTGCATGCTGTAGGAACTGATGACTTACGACGTCGAATAAAGGCTCTAGAGCGAATTTCCTATAAAGACTCTTGGGCGACGTGACGGCGTCTGACTTCAAGCCTTTCAGAGTGTTAACCAGAAACTATACGAGAGAGGGTACAATCTCTAGGCCAATTTAACGTCTAGAAATGTTCAAAGCGGGCAACTTGTTTACTACTTAAAATCGTTTAATTGTCTATTAATTCACCACAAAACTCATCAAAATCATTTAAGGACACTTACATAGCTCCTAATACATCTTCCAATACCCGCCCAATAGGAGGTAAATCTTGCTCCTAGCAGCACAAGTGGGGCTAAACGCCTCAGCCGTACTCAGAAATGCTTCAAGTCATTATGGAGCGGTGCTGTGAGCCCCTTTAAAAAATAAAAATTAATAGCATAACAAAAACGAGAGAACTTCCAACTTACCATCCGTTGAAGAAGAGACAGGTGACTGAGGTGCCATCACCGACTACTTGTGATACTTCCATTGTTTCTTTTACCTTAAGATTGTTACAATAAGCTAGATATTAACATTATTACAAACACACTTTCTTTACACAGAAGAGGAATGGGTGAATTCTCATAATTTCCTACTTGATATGAGGCAGACTTCACATGGGATACGAGAGAGATGTACGAGATGAAGAAGCATTCATTGCTACGTTATCACTAAACTTCGAGGCTCGTAGTACATCACCTACTATAAGTTTGTGTCTGTTAACATTCCATTACCTAAAGCAAAAACTATCAGACTCGCTCCGTAACGTACTGTATTTGATAAGTATCCTTCGTACCTTATTCTAACCCCGTTCATCCTTGCAATGATGCCGATGTAATTATCTTCGATTATCATCGATTCTTTCGTAGAGTGTATGCTATCCATTTCTTTCGTATTTCCTGGAGTATATCAACATTTATTGATGAGGTAATGGCCTCTGAAGTTCTCCAAAACTTCTGTTCATCCGCATACTTCCACATCTGTAAACAGAGATACCGCTTTTACAAATTTAAACTAGAGCTTAATTATTATCAATTTCTTCTCTGTTATTATCATTCGAGGCCTGTTGTATTCGCAATTTCTTACCATCACCATAGGATTTCAAAGAAGATCAATTAGGCGAACTCTATTATCTGATTCTTCCCTGTTGTAATTTATAACGAACAACCACCGTTCGAAAATGAATACTAACAACATTTCCACGCTCGTCTAGATTTTAAAAATATTATTTTGATACAAACTCGACAGAAACTAACCTCAAACTGTTCCTACTGCTTGTCATATACCTCCTGTTACACTCATATGAACCCCTGAAAATTACAAAGTTAGACAACCAAATATACACCCAATTCACCTCCTAATAAATTTATACCTCCTATTACTCCTGCTACTCCTGATACCAGGAGGAAAAATTTCGTCAAAATCGCTTCAAATTTCTGCTTTTTCGTAAAACTTTTGCTGGTAATACACGCCTTTATACTTCCCTCCTATACACATTTTGCGACAAAATCAATCGAAACTAATATCAAAGAATTCCTAATACTTGTCATATACCTCCTGTTTTATTTGAAATACAATATTTTACCCCGCCATTTACGCGCCAGCCGAGTCGGTAATGTAGGTAGGATATTTAATGTTCACAGGGTACCACGTGTCTAAAGTATTAGGTGCATTTGGTGTATATTAGGTTGCCTATTTTGATAAACATCAGGTACGTTTTAACTATTTAGTAATTCCTTATTTTAGTAGTTTGCTAATTGCTGCATATTTGGTTAATGCTTTGCTATTTTTAAGAAATTTAAACAAATATGAAATTAAGAAATTTCAGATATTACAGCGAGCTTTTTGCGTTAAATCGATATGTTGTTCAGGGAGGAATTGTATGGTGTCTATGAATGACTAAAATACAACGAAATAACACACCGGAGCGTTTATTACTTAAAATAAAGTACACTAATGTAATGCTTAGAGTATTTAATTTATTAATTGTATAGTGTCTATTTCTATATTTGAGTGTTTCTCGTAAAATTTCTTGGAACGGCGATACAAAAGATGTACCGGGGTCCTTCTTGACCCAGTTGTCTTTTCGTAGTGCTCCTAGTGGTCCAAATTGACCTACGACGTCGAAAAAGGCTCTAGAGCGAATTTTCATATAGCAGCTCTTGGGCAACATGACGACGTCTGACTTCACATCTTCCAGAGTTTTAGTCGAAAACTATGTGAGACAGGGCACAATCTCTACGGCAATTTAATGTTTAGAAATATTCAA
>JAYRCI010000336.1:0-12527 GCA_038088585.1 Chrysina gloriosa | reverse complement strand
AATTACTCAACATATTTGGAAACGTTGGGCACAAGAATATATATCAGAACTTCAACAAAAGAGCAAATGGTTTAAACAGCAACAAAATATAGCTATTGAAACATTAGTTCTATTGAAGGATGACAATCTACCACCTCTGCAATGGAAATTGGGACGAATCACTGCTATCCATCCAGGCCAAGACGACGTAGTGAGAGTGGTGTCAGTGAAGACTTCAACATGTGTAGTGAAACGTGCCATAACAAAGGTGTGTCCACTACCACTTCCATAATCGGTAACAACTGTAAACATAGAACAATAATCATGGCTCAAAATTATAATATTGTAACATATCTACAAATACCTACCATACATGTAGCACATAATGTTCATTAATTTTAAGGTTGTATTCATATTTAAAAAAAAACGTTTTGAATTGTCTTCAAAGGCAGGGAGGATGTTGAAAATGTATATATATATTTAAATTTAGCGCCATGTGGCGCCTCTGCACGGACAAAAAACACAACCACACAGTCCACTAGAGAGCATACGATATGTATGTGCTATGAATAAAGTAAACAAAGGTAACAACGTATTTATTCGTATATTATACCTATGGACGAGTCTCATCGACATAACACACATCACACACTGTGATGCCACAGAAGGCGTCTGTCGAATTTCGAACGAAGTTTCCGACTTCTACTACCATGTACATACTCTGAAATTCTTGCTTTTAGCACCCTAAAGGAGAAACAAGCAGCGCCACGTAAGAGATTTGTTAACAAAAACTGTTTCTCCTGTACCGTGGAAGGCGTCTGTCGAATTTCGAACGAAGTTTCCGACTTCTACTACCATGTACATACTCTGAAATTCTTGCGTTTTGCACCCTAAAGGAGAAACAAGCAGCGCCACGTAAGAGATTTGTTAACAAAAACTGTTTCTCCTGTACCGTGGAAGGCGTCTGTCGAATTTCGAACGACATTTCCGACCTCTTCTACCATGTACATACTCTGAAATTCTTGCGTTTTGCACCCTAAAGGAGAAACAAACAGCGGCACGTAAGAGATTTGTTAACAAAAACTGTTTCCCCTGTACCGTGGAAGGCGTCTGTCGAATTTCGAACGACATTTCCGACTTCTACTACCATGTACATACTCTGAAATTCTTGCTTTTAGCCCCCTAAAGGAGAAACAAGCAGCGCCACGTAAGAGATTTGTTAACAAAAACTGTTTCTCCTGTACCGTGGAAGGCGCCTGTTGAATTTCGAACGACATTTCCGACCTCTTCTACCATGTACATACTCTGAAATTCTTGCTTTTAGCACCCTAAAGGAGAAACAAACAGCGGCACGTAAGAGATTTGTTAACAAAAACTGTTTCTCCTGTACCGTGGAAGGCGTCTGTCGAATTTCGAACGAAGTTTCCGACTTCTACTACCATGTACATACTCTGAAATTCTTGCGTCTTGCACCCTAAAGGAGAAACAAACAGCGGCACGTAAGAGATTTGTTAACAAAAACTGTTTCCCCTGTACCGTGGAAGGCGCCTGTCGAATTTCGAACGAAGTTTCCGACTTCTACTACCAGGTACATACTCTGAAATTCTTGCTTTTAGCCCCTAAAGGAGAAACAAGCAGCGCCACGTAAGAGATTTGTTAACAAAAACTGTTTCTCCTGTACCGTGGAAGGCGTCTGTCGAATTTCGAACGACATTTCCGACTTCTACTACCATGTACATACTCTGAAATTCTTGCTTTTTGCACCCTAAAGGAGAAACAAGCAGCGGCACGTAAGAGATTTGTTAACAAAAACTGTTTCTCCTGTACCGTGGAAGGCGCCTGTCGAATTTCGAACGACATTTCCGACCTCTTCTACCATGTACATACTCTGAAATTCTTGCTTTTAGCCCCCTAAAGGAGAAACGAGCAGCGCCACGTAAGAGATTTGTTAACAAAAACTGTTTCTCCTGTACCGTGGAAGGCGCCTGTCGAATTTCGAACGACATTTCCGACCTCTTCTACCATGTACATACTCTGAAATTCTTGCGTCTTGCACCCTAAAGGAGAAACAAACAGCGGCACGTAAGAGATTTGTTAACAAAAACTGTTTCCCCTGTACCGTGGAAGGCGTCTGTCGAATTTCGAACGAAGTTTCCGACTTCTACTACCATGTACATACTCTGAAATTCTTGCGTCTTGCACCCTAAAGGAGAAACAAGCAGCGGCACGTAAGAGATTTGTTAACAAAAACTGTTTCTCCTGTACCGTGGAAGGCGTCTGTCGAATTTCGAACGAAGTTTCCGACTTCTACTACCATGTACATACTCTGAAATTCTTGCTTTTAGCCCCCTAAAGGAGAAACAAGCAGCGCCACGTAAGAGATTTGTTAACAAAAACTGTTTCTCCTGTACCGTGGAAGGCGCCTGTCGAATTTCGAACGACATTTCCGACCTCTTCTACCATGTACATACTCTGAAATTCTTGCGTCTTGCACCCTAAAGGAGAAACAAACAGCGGCACGTAAGAGATTTGTTAACAAAAACTGTTTCTCCTGTACCGTGGAAGGCGTCTGTCGAATTTCGAACGAAGTTTCCGACTTCTACTACCATGTACATACTCTGAAATTCTTGCGTCTTGCACCCTAAAGGAGAAACAAACAGCGGCACGTAAGAGATTTGTTAACAAAAACTGTTTCCCCTGTACCGTGGAAGGCGCCTGTCGAATTTCGAACGAAGTTTCCGACTTCTACTACCAGGTACATACTCTGAAATTCTTGCTTTTAGCACCCTAAAGGAGAAACAAGCAGCGCCACGTAAGAGATTTGTTAACAAAAACTGTTTCTCCTGTACCGTGGAAGGCGTCTGTCGAATTTCGAACGACATTTCCGACTTCTACTACCATGTACATACTCTGAAATTCTTGCGTCTTGCACCCTAAAGGAGAAACAAGCAGCGGCACGTAAGAGATTTGTTAACAAAAACTGTTTCTCCTGTACCGTGGAAGGCGTCTGTCGAATTTCGAACGACATTTCCGACCTCTTCTACCATGTACATACTCTGAAATTCTTGCGTTTTGCACCCTAAAGGAGAAACAAACAGCGGCACGTAAGAGATTTGTTAACAAAAACTGTTTCCCCTGTACCGTGGAAGGCGTCTGTCGAATTTCGAACGAAGTTTCCGACTTCTACTACCAGGTACATACTCTGAAATTCTTGCTTTTAGCCCCCTAAAGGAGAAACGAGCAGCGCCACGTAAGAGATTTGTTAACAGAAACTGTTTCTCCTGTACCGTGGAAGGCGTCTGTCGAATTTCGAACGACATTTCCGACCTCTTCTACCATGTACATACTCTGAAATTCTTGCGTTTTGCACCCTAAAGGAGAAACAAACAGCGGCACGTAAGAGATTTGTTAACAAAAACTGTTTCCCCTGTACCGTGGAAGGCGTCTGTCGAATTTCGAACGAAGTTTCCGACTTCTACTACCATGTACATACTCTGAAATTCTTGCGTCTTGCACCCTAAAGGAGAAACAAGCAGCGGCACGTAAGAGATTTGTTAACAAAAACTGTTTCTCCTGTACCGTGGAAGGCGTCTGTCGAATTTCGAACGACATTTCCGACCTCTTCTACCATGTACATACTCTGAAATTCTTGCGTCTTGCACCCTAAAGGAGAAACAAACAGCGGCACGTAAGAGATTTGTTAACAAAAACTGTTTCCCCTGTACCGTGGAAGGCGTCTGTCGAATTTCGAACGAAGTTTCCGACTTCTACTACCAGGTACATACTCTGAAATTCTTGCTTTTAGCCCCCTAAAGGAGAAACGAGCAGCGCCACGTAAGAGATTTGTTAACAGAAACTGTTTCTCCTGTACCGTGGAAGGCGCCTGTCGAATTTCGAACGACATTTCCGACCTCTTCTACCATGTACATACTCTGAAATTCTTGCGTCTTGCACCCTAAAGGAGAAACAAACAGCGGCACGTAAGAGATTTGTTAACAAAAACTGTTTCCCCTGTACCGTGGAAGGCGTCTGTCGAATTTCGAACGAAGTTTCCGACTTCTACTACCAGGTACATACTCTGAAATTCTTGCTTTTAGCCCCCTAAAGGAGAAACGAGCAGCGCCACGTAAGAGATTTGTTAACAAAAACTGTTTCTCCTGTACCGTGGAAGGCGCCTGTCGAATTTCGAACGACATTTCCGACCTCTTCTACCATGTACATACTCTGAAATTCTTGCGTCTTGCACCCTAAAGGAGAAACAAACAGCGGCACGTAAGAGATTTGTTAACAAAAACTGTTTCCCCTGTACCGTGGAAGGCGTCTGTCGAATTTCGAACGACATTTCCGACTTCTACTACCATGTACATACTCTGAAATTCTTGCGTCTTGCACCCTAAAGGAGAAACAAACAGCGGCACGTAAGAGATTTGTTAACAAAAACTGTTTCTCCTGTACCGTGGAAGGCGCCTGTCGAATTTCGAACGAAGTTTCCGACTTCTACTACCATGTACATACTCTGAAATTCTTGCGTCTTGCACCCTAAAGGAGAAACAAACAGCGGCACGTAAGAGATTTGTTAACAAAAACTGTTTCCCCTGTACCGTGGAAGGCGCCTGTCGAATTTCGAACGACATTTCCGACTTCTACTACCATGTACATACTCTGAAATTCTTGCTTTTAGCACCCTAAAGGAGAAACAAACAGCGGCACGTAAGAGATTTGTTAACAAAAACTGTTTCCCCTGTACCGTGGAAGGCGTCTGTCGAATTTCGAACGAAGTTTCCGACTTCTACTACCAGGTACATACTCTGAAATTCTTGCTTTTAGCCCCCTAAAGGAGAAACGAGCAGCGCCACGTAAGAGATTTGTTAACAAAAACTGTTTCTCCTGTACCGTGGAAGGCGCCTGTTGAATTTCGAACGACATTTCCGACCTCTTCTACCATGTACATACTCTGAAATTCTTGCGTCTTGCACCCTAAAGGAGAAACAAACAGCGGCACGTAAGAGATTTGTTAACAAAAACTGTTTCCCCTGTACCGTGGAAGGCGTCTGTCGAATTTCGAACGAAGTTTCCGACTTCTACTACCATGTACATACTCTGAAATTCTTGCGTCTTGCACCCTAAAGGAGAAACAAACAGCGGCACGTAAGAGATTTGTTAACAAAAACTGTTTCCCCTGTACCGTGGAAGGCGTCTGTCGAATTTCGAACGAAGTTTCCGACTTCTACTACCAGGTACATACTCTGAAATTCTTGCTTTTAGCCCCCTAAAGGAGAAACGAGCAGCGCCACGTAAGAGATTTGTTAACAGAAACTGTTTCTCCTGTACCGTGGAAGGCGCCTGTCGAATTTCGAACGACATTTCCGACCTCTTCTACCATGTACATACTCTGAAATTCTTGCGTTTTGCACCCTAAAGGAGAAACAAACAGCGGCACGTAAGAGATTTGTTAACAAAAACTGTTTCCCCTGTACCGTGGAAGGCGTCTGTCGAATTTCGAACGAAGTTTCCGACTTCTACTACCAGGTACATACTCTGAAATTCTTGCTTTTAGCCCCCTAAAGGAGAAACGAGCAGCGCCACGTAAGAGATTTGTTAACAAAAACTGTTTCTCCTGTACCGTGGAAGGCGTCTGTCGAATTTCGAACGACATTTCCGACCTCTTCTACCATGTACATACTCTGAAATTCTTGCGTTTTGCACCCTAAAGGAGAAACAAACAGCGGCACGTAAGAGATTTGTTAACAAAAACTGTTTCCCCTGTACCGTGGAAGGCGTCTGTCGAATTTCGAACGAAGTTTCCGACTTCTACTACCAGGTACATACTCTGAAATTCTTGCTTTTAGCCCCCTAAAGGAGAAACGAGCAGCGCCACGTAAGAGATTTGTTAACAAAAACTGTTTCTCCTGTACCGTGGAAGGCGCCTGTTGAATTTCGAACGACATTTCCGACCTCTTCTACCATGTACATACTCTGAAATTCTTGCGTCTTGCACCCTAAAGGAGAAACAAACAGCGGCACGTAAGAGATTTGTTAACAAAAACTGTTTCCCCTGTACCGTGGAAGGCGTCTGTCGAATTTCGAACGAAGTTTCCGACTTCTACTACCATGTACATACTCTGAAATTCTTGCGTCTTGCACCCTAAAGGAGAAACAAGCAGCGGCACGTAAGAGATTTGTTAACAAAAACTGTTTCCCCTGTACCGTGGAAGGCGCCTGTCGAATTTCGAACGAAGTTTCCGACTTCTACTACCAGGTACATACTCTGAAATTCTTGCTTTTAGCCCCCTAAAGGAGAAACGAGCAGCGCCACGTAAGAGATTTGTTAACAAAAACTGTTTCTCCTGTACCGTGGAAGGCGCCTGTTGAATTTCGAACGACATTTCCGACCTCTTCTACCATGTACATACTCTGAAATTCTTGCGTCTTGCACCCTAAAGGAGAAACAAACAGCGGCACGTAAGAGATTTGTTAACAAAAACTGTTTCCCCTGTACCGTGGAAGGCGTCTGTCGAATTTCGAACGAAGTTTCCGACTTCTACTACCATGTACATACTCTGAAATTCTTGCGTCTTGCACCCTAAAGGAGAAACAAGCAGCGGCACGTAAGAGATTTGTTAACAAAAACTGTTTCTCCTGTACCGTGGAAGGCGTCTGTCGAATTTCGAACGACATTTCCGACCTCTTCTACCATGTACATACTCTGAAATTCTTGCGTTTTGCACCCTAAAGGAGAAACAAACAGCGGCACGTAAGAGATTTGTTAACAAAAACTGTTTCCCCTGTACCGTGGAAGGCGTCTGTCGAATTTCGAACGAAGTTTCCGACTTCTACTACCAGGTACATACTCTGAAATTCTTGCTTTTAGCCCCCTAAAGGAGAAACGAGCAGCGCCACGTAAGAGATTTGTTAACAGAAACTGTTTCTCCTGTACCGTGGAAGGCGCCTGTTGAATTTCGAACGACATTTCCGACCTCTTCTACCATGTACATACTCTGAAATTCTTGCGTCTTGCACCCTAAAGGAGAAACAAACAGCGGCACGTAAGAGATTTGTTAACAAAAACTGTTTCCCCTGTACCGTGGAAGGCGTCTGTCGAATTTCGAACGAAGTTTCCGACTTCTACTACCATGTACATACTCTGAAATTCTTGCGTCTTGCACCCTAAAGGAGAAACAAGCAGCGGCACGTAAGAGATTTGTTAACAAAAACTGTTTCCCCTGTACCGTGGAAGGCGCCTGTCGAATTTCGAACGAAGTTTCCGACTTCTACTACCATGTACATACTCTGAAATTCTTGCGTCTTGCACCCTAAAGGAGAAACAAGCAGCGGCACGTAAGAGATTTGTTAACAAAAACTGTTTCTCCTGTACCGTGGAAGGCGTCTGTCGAATTTCGAACGACATTTCCGACCTCTTCTACCATGTACATACTCTGAAATTCTTGCGTCTTGCACCCTAAAGGAGAAACAAGCAGCGGCACGTAAGAGATTTGTTAACAAAAACTGTTTCTCCTGTACCGTGGAAGGCGTCTGTCGAATTTCGAACGAAGTTTCCGACTTCTACTACCATGTACATACTCTGAAATTCTTGCGTCTTGCACCCTAAAGGAGAAACAAACAGCGGCACGTAAGAGATTTGTTAACAAAAACTGTTTCCCCTGTACCGTGGAAGGCGTCTGTCGAATTTCGAACGAAGTTTCCGACTTCTACTACCAGGTACATACTCTGAAATTCTTGCTTTTAGCCCCCTAAAGGAGAAACGAGCAGCGCCACGTAAGAGATTTGTTAACAAAAACTGTTTCTCCTGTACCGTGGAAGGCGCCTGTCGAATTTCGAACGACATTTCCGACCTCTTCTACCATGTACATACTCTGAAATTCTTGCGTCTTGCACCCTAAAGGAGAAACAAACAGCGGCACGTAAGAGATTTGTTAACAAAAACTGTTTCCCCTGTACCGTGGAAGGCGTCTGTCGAATTTCGAACGAAGTTTCCGACTTCTACTACCATGTACATACTCTGAAATTCTTGCGTCTTGCACCCTAAAGGAGAAACAAACAGCGGCACGTAAGAGATTTGTTAACAAAAACTGTTTCCCCTGTACCGTGGAAGGCGTCTGTCGAATTTCGAACGAAGTTTCCGACTTCTACTACCATGTACATACTCTGAAATTCTTGCGTCTTGCACCCTAAAGGAGAAACAAACAGCGGCACGTAAGAGATTTGTTAACAAAAACTGTTTCCCCTGTACCGTGGAAGGCGTCTGTCGAATTTCGAACGAAGCTTCCGACTTCTACTACCAGGTACATACTCTGAAATTCTTGCTTTTAGCCCCCTAAAGGAGAAACGAGCAGCGCCACGTAAGAGATTTGTTAACAGAAACTGTTTCTCCTGTACCGTGGAAGGCGTCTGTCGAATTTCGAACGACATTTCCGACCTCTTCTACCATGTACATACTCTGAAATTCTTGCGTTTTGCACCCTAAAGGAGAAACAAACAGCGGCACGTAAGAGATTTGTTAACAAAAACTGTTTCCCCTGTACCGTGGAAGGCGTCTGTCGAATTTCGAACGAAGCTTCCGACTTCTACTACCAGGTACATACTCTGAAATTCTTGCTTTTAGCCCCCTAAAGGAGAAACGAGCAGCGCCACGTAAGAGATTTGTTAACAGAAACTGTTTCTCCTGTACCGTGGAAGGCGTCTGTCGAATTTCGAACGACATTTCCGACCTCTTCTACCATGTACATACTCTGAAATTCTTGCGTTTTGCACCCTAAAGGAGAAACAAACAGCGGCACGTAAGAGATTTGTTAACAAAAACTGTTTCCCCTGTACCGTGGAAGGCGTCTGTCGAATTTCGAACGAAGTTTCCGACTTCTACTACCATGTACATACTCTGAAATTCTTGCGTCTTGCACCCTAAAGGAGAAACAAGCAGCGCCACGTAAGAGATTTGTTAACAAAAACTGTTTCTCCTGTACCGTGGAAGGCGCCTGTCGAATTTCGAACGACATTTCCGACTTCTACTACCATGTACATACTCTGAAATTCTTGCGTCTTGCACCCTAAAGGAGAAACAAACAGCGGCACGTAAGAGATTTGTTAACAAAAACTGTTTCCCCTGTACCGTGGAAGGCGTCTGTCGAATTTCGAACGAAGTTTCCGACTTCTACTACCATGTACATACTCTGAAATTCTTGCTTTTAGCACCCTAAAGGAGAAACAAGCAGCGCCACGTAAGAGATTTGTTAACAAAAACTGTTTCCCCTGTACCGTGGAAGGCGTCTGTCGAATTTCGAACGAAGTTTCCGACTTCTACTACCAGGTACATACTCTGAAATTCTTGCTTTTAGCCCCCTAAAGGAGAAACGAGCAGCGCCACGTAAGAGATTTGTTAACAAAAACTGTTTCTCCTGTACCGTGGAAGGCGCCTGTTGAATTTCGAACGACATTTCCGACCTCTTCTACCATGTACATACTCTGAAATTCTTGCGTCTTGCACCCTAAAGGAGAAACAAACAGCGGCACGTAAGAGATTTGTTAACAAAAACTGTTTCCCCTGTACCGTGGAAGGCGTCTGTCGAATTTCGAACGAAGTTTCCGACTTCTACTACCATGTACATACTCTGAAATTCTTGCGTCTTGCACCCTAAAGGAGAAACAAGCAGCGGCACGTAAGAGATTTGTTAACAAAAACTGTTTCCCCTGTACCGTGGAAGGCGCCTGTCGAATTTCGAACGAAGTTTCCGACTTCTACTACCAGGTACATACTCTGAAATTCTTGCTTTTAGCCCCCTAAAGGAGAAACGAGCAGCGCCACGTAAGAGATTTGTTAACAGAAACTGTTTCTCCTGTACCGTGGAAGGCGCCTGTTGAATTTCGAACGACATTTCCGACCTCTTCTACCATGTACATACTCTGAAATTCTTGCGTCTTGCACCCTAAAGGAGAAACAAACAGCGGCACGTAAGAGATTTGTTAACAAAAACTGTTTTCCCTGTACCGTGGAAGGCGTCTGTCGAATTTCGAACGAAGTTTCCGACTTCTACTACCATGTACATACTCTGAAATTCTTGCGTCTTGCACCCTAAAGGAGAAACAAGCAGCGGCACGTAAGAGATTTGTTAACAAAAACTGTTTCCCCTGTACCGTGGAAGGCGTCTGTCGAATTTCGAACGAAGTTTCCGACTTCTACTACCAGGTACATACTCTGAAATTCTTGCTTTTAGCCCCCTAAAGGAGAAACGAGCAGCGCCACGTAAGAGATTTGTTAACAGAAACTGTTTCTCCTGTACCGTGGAAGGCGTCTGTCGAATTTCGAACGACATTTCCGACCTCTTCTACCATGTACATACTCTGAAATTCTTGCGTTTTGCACCCTAAAGGAGAAACAAACAGCGGCACGTAAGAGATTTGTTAACAAAAACTGTTTCCCCTGTACCGTGGAAGGCGTCTGTCGAATTTCGAACGAAGTTTCCGACTTCTACTACCAGGTACATACTCTGAAATTCTTGCTTTTAGCCCCCTAAAGGAGAAACGAGCAGCGCCACGTAAGAGATTTGTTAACAAAAACTGTTTCTCCTGTACCGTGGAAGGCGTCTGTCGAATTTCGAACGACATTTCCGACCTCTTCTACCATGTACATACTCTGAAATTCTTGCGTTTTGCACCCTAAAGGAGAAACAAACAGCGGCACGTAAGAGATTTGTTAACAAAAACTGTTTCCCCTGTACCGTGGAAGGCGTCTGTCGAATTTCGAACGAAGTTTCCGACTTCTACTACCATGTACATACTCTGAAATTCTTGCTTTTAGCCCCCTAAAGGAGAAACGAGCAGCGCCACGTAAGAGATTTGTTAACAAAAACTGTTTCTCCTGTACCGTGGAAGGCGCCTGTCGAATTTCGAACGACATTTCCGACCTCTTCTACCATGTACATACTCTGAAATTCTTGCGTCTTGCACCCTAAAGGAGAAACAAACAGCGGCACGTAAGAGATTTGTTAACAAAAACTGTTTCCCCTGTACCGTGGAAGGCGCCTGTCGAATTTCGAACGAAGTTTCCGACTTCTACTACCATGTACATACTCTGAAATTCTTGCGTCTTGCACCCTAAAGGAGAAACAAACAGCGGCACGTAAGAGATTTGTTAACAAAAACTGTTTCCCCTGTACCGTGGAAGGCGCCTGTCGAATTTCGAACGAAGTTTCCGACTTCTACTACCAGGTACATACTCTGAAATTCTTGCTTTTAGCCCCCTAAAGGAGAAACAAGCAGCGCCACGTAAGAGATTTGTTAACAAAAACTGTTTCTCCTGTACCGTGGAAGGCGCCTGTCGAATTTCGAACGAAGTTTCCGACTTCTACTACCAGGTACATACTCTGAAATTCTTGCTTTTAGCCCCCTAAAGGAGAAACGAGCAGCGCCACGTAAGAGATTTGTTAACAAAAACTGTTTCTCCTGTACCGTGGAAGGCGCCTGTTGAATTTCGAACGACATTTCCGACCTCTTCTACCATGTACATACTCTGAAATTCTTGCGTCTTGCACCCTAAAGGAGAAACAAACAGTGGCACGTAAGAGATTTGTTAACAAAAACTGTTTTCCCTGTACCGCGGAAGGCGTCTGTCGAATTTCGAACGAAGTTTCCGACTTCTACTACCATGTACATACTCTGAAATTCTTGCGTCTTGCACCCTAAAGGAGAAACAAGCAGCGGCACGTAAGAGATTTGTTAACAAAAACTGTTTCCCCTGTACCGTGGAAGGCGTCTGTCGAATTTCGAACGAAGTTTCCGACTTCTACTACCAGGTACATACTCTGAAATTCTTGCTTTTAGCCCCCTAAAGGAGAAACGAGCAGCGCCACGTAAGAGATTTGTTAACAGAAACTGTTTCTCCTGTACCGTGGAAGGCGTCTGTCGAATTTCGAACGACATTTCTGACCTCTTCTCCCATGTACCTACTCTGATATTCTTGCGTTTTGCACCCTAAAGGAGAAACAAACAGCGGCACGTAAGAGATTTGTTAACAAAAACTGTTTCCCCTGTACCGTGGAAGGCGTCTGTCGAATTTCGAACGAAGCTTCCGACTTCTACTACCAGGTACATACTCTGAAATTCTTGCTTTTAGCCCCCTAAAGGAGAAACGAGCAGCGCCACGTAAGAGATTTGTTAACAGAAACTGTTTCTCCTGTACCGTGGAAGGCGTCTGTCGAATTTCGAACGACATTTCTGACCTCTTCTACCATGTACCTACTCTGATATTCTTGCGTTTTGCACCCTAAAGGAGAAACAAACAGCGGCACGTAAGAGATTTGTTAACAAAAACTGTTTCCCCTGTACCGTGGAAGGCGTCTGTCGAATTTCGAACGAAGTTTCCGACTTCTACTACCATGTACATACTCTGAAATTCTTGCGTCTTGCACCCTAAAGGAGAAACAAGCAGCGCCACGTAAGAGATTTGTTAACAAAAACTGTTTCCCTGTACCGTGGAAGGCGCCTGTCGAATTTCGAACGAAGTTTCCGACTTCTACTACCATGTACATACTCTG
>JAYRCI010000335.1:0-13000 GCA_038088585.1 Chrysina gloriosa | reverse complement strand
TAATACGAGGAGGTATTAATTTTTAATGATTGTGAAAAAAAGTTGTCCTAGAAAAAGTACGTACCGGCAGAGCGAGATTGGCATTTGCGGTGGTAGCGAAACGGCGTCGTTAGATGTGGTAAAAGATAAGGGTATGTTCTTGAATGCTGTTCGAAAAACGTAGGGTCGCGTACTGCCGTAAGGGCCCTTTTTCAGGCGGTCGACCAATGAACGCGCGGGACCGTAATAAACGCGAAGCGATTGGTCGAGGAAATACAGAGGATCCCACACCGTCGCCGTCGTCGCTTGTACGACCTTACATTTCGATTTCAATGGGAACGTTCTCGCAACATAGCAATGACCTGCATCTAGGTCGTATGTTGCAATACGCGACGCGATTAGCGTGGGTATTATTTGCAGTAGTTACTAAACTAAACATAAAGTGAAACTCCGCGCTTGCCTTCCTTCTGCTCCATGTAACACGTTTTAAAATAATAACCTTTCGTTGGCTGGTACGTATGTGTCGGATAGACGAATGCAGCGGTTAGGACTGCGAAGAACCAGCAGTGTGGCTGCTGCATACCCTACCTCTAAATCCGCGCGGTACGGCGCGCGTACCCTACGGACAGAGACTCGATTGCACCGCGCTGGATTTTCTGTTCCTGTGCCAATGCCTGACTGTCCCGATTTCGCAAAATCACGTTTTCGGGCAGATTGAGAAATTGATAACGCGTTTGCCTGTGTAAAAGCGGTCGATGTGGCAATGACTTTTGAATAACAACAGTCTATTAGAGAAATTGTGAAATGGCTTAGACCGTGAATTATCTAGACATAATACGCATGTCTGATGATGTCGGTGGAATATAAAAAGATCTAGAACACATCGACTTTTTTCAACATTCAAGATTAGACAATCTAATTTGTCTGTCCCAATTGATATCTTCTTAAACACTACGCAATATATACGAAACTGATTATTATAATACTAATTAATAAATTTCGACAAACGGGTATTTTGTTCGCTGACAGAACAGTCTATATACAGCGAACAACACATGCGTTTGTCGAAAGAACGAGATAGACCTACACGAGTTTGATATACACAGCGCGACAGAAACTTAGTAGAGATAAGGTTTTTGTTTGTAATTGACCAATAAAACAAATGCAGTAAAACATATTTTTATATTGATAGAATGAACAATAACTATATTGTTTTATAATTGTACGTAAAAAAAGATTTAAACTAATTCGTTAAATTTTAATGAGGTAAAAACTTAGACCAGGATTATTATCATCAAAAATTGATCCCCTGATAATGAGTACAACTTCGAAAAGCCTTGACGCAAGTGACTTGTAAAGAGATTTTTTCCTTTCAATTCCTCCAGACAGACAGACAGACAGACATCGCGCACATATTTGGAGACAACTAGCCCCACATATTCCCTATAACATTTAGTTTGGGTGACCGTGCCGGTCCATGCAGGGTTTTCGACTTTTTCATTCTTAGAGCATTCTGTAACTTACCATGTTTTATGGATAAGTGCGTTGTCGTTTTGAAATATGGACGATAAAAGTTTTTGTTGCAATCGTTGCGTCTTGATGCGCTGATTCCAACGGTATATGATTTGGTTAGATTATCTCAAACGGTTGCCGAGAAAATGCAAAAAAACGCTAAAAATCGCTAAAAATCACTAAAATCGCATACCCATTTTCGACTAATACAGGACCTAGGACGTTCGATCCTACATCAATCGACGCGTCTTGGCGAGGCGAACTCAACGGCGTACGATTTTTTCACTTTACTCCAACCGTTACCGAGAAAATCGCAAAAAACCGCGAAAAATTCTCAAAAAAGCTAAATTTCACCCTAGGGACGGATTTTTTCAAGCTACGACATTCCCTCCTACACCATTCGAAAGAGCTCGCTTTTCTGATTCAGAATCAACCCCGGATCGCTTTTCTATCGTTTATAGTTTAGGCGCTACGAGCGCTTGAAATTTGCATATTTTCGCCCTATATACACCCTTATATTCGGTCCATTTTGAGCGTTTTGCCCAAACTTCGAATGGCGTTTTCTCGAAATCTATGCGTTCCACGTCCGAACCGATATGTTCTACGTAATTACCGGTTCGAATATGTATATTTTGACGCGAAATAACTTCGAAATTCGAACATGAATTTTTCGTCAAATGTCCAAAATTCCGTTAAAAATCGCGATTTTCAATATCGGCCAAACTTCAAATCGCTCTCACTACTTTATTTATTATTCGATCGCGATCGAATAGACCTTTCTATAATCAGATTTTACCTAGGAATCGAATGGGACAAGAAAGAACAAGCTATCTCTAATGGTTTTCGCACTAGAACGAAATTATGGTAATTTTAGATAAGAAATTTTTTCAAACTTCAAACTACCATATCTCCGGAACCGTAAGACTTAGGGACCTGCGGTTTGTTTCATGTTAATCAGCTCCTCGAGTATTATAAGCCTACCGAGTTTGAACTCGCTAGTGCTATCGGAAGTATGCTATCTCGAAAAACTGACAAAATTTCTATGCTTTGAGGTAGAAATTTTTGGACAAAAATATTTTTTGCGTCCAATCGCGTTCAAAATATGTCTATCCGATAGATTTTGGCCCGTAGAATCCAAATCTTCCATCCCCGACGCCGTATCTCTTACCGTTCTCGAGCTAAAGAAAAGTTCGCCCGATTGCGTTCGAAATGGGCCTATGGGATAGGTCTCGACGAGTAGATTCCAAATATGGCATTATAAACGCTGTAGCTCCAACCGTTACGGAGATATGGACGTTTAAAGTTCAACTTCGCCCGATCGCGTTCATTCCTACACCAATCGACGCGTCTTGACGCGCTGATTCCAACGGTATATGATTTGTTTAGATTATTTCAAATGGTTGCCGAGAAAATGCAAAAAACCGCTAAAAATCGCTAAAAATCACTAAAATCGCATACCCATTTTCGACTAATACAGGACCTAGGACGTTCGATCCTA
Organism: Chrysina gloriosa; assembly: GCA_038088585.1. Lineage (NCBI taxonomy): Eukaryota > Metazoa > Arthropoda > Insecta > Coleoptera > Scarabaeidae > Chrysina > Chrysina gloriosa. The sequence continues at coordinate 10,011 of JAYRCI010000335.1, read as the reverse complement.
CATCAATCGACGCGTCTTGGCGAGGCGAACTCAACGGCGTACGATTTTTTCACTTTACTCCAACCGTTACCGAGAAAATCGCAATAAACCGCGAAAAATTCTCAAAAAAACGCTAAATTTCACCCTAGGGACGGATTTTTTCAAGCTACGTCATTCCCTCCTACACCATTCGAAAGAGCTCGCTTTTCTGGTTCAGAATCAACCCCGGATCGCTTTTCTATCGTTTATAGTTTAGGCGCTACGAGCGCTTGAAATTTGCATATTTTCGCGCTATATACACCCTTATATTCGGTCCATTATGAGCGTTTTGCCCAGACTTCGAATGGCGTTTTCTCGAAATCTATGCGTTCCACGTCCGAACCGATATGTTCTACGTAATCACCGGTTCTAATATGTATATTTTGACGCGAAATAACTTCGAAATTCGAACATGAATTTTTCGTCAAATGTCCAAAATTCCGTTAAAAATCGCGATTTTCAATATCGGCCAAACTTCAAATGGCTCTCACTACTTTATTTATTATTCGATCGCGATCGAATAGACCTTTCTATAATCAGATTTTTCCTAGGAATCGAATGGGACAAGAAAGAACAAGCTATCTCTAATGGTTTTCGCACTAGAACGAAATTATGGTAATTTTAGATAAGAAATTTTTTCAAACTTCAAACTACCATATCTCCGGAACCGTAAGACTTAGAGACCTGCGGTTTGTTTCATTTTAATCAGCTCCTCGAGTATTATAAGCCTACCGAGTTTGAACTCGCTAGTGCTATCGGAAGTATGCTATCTCGAAAAACTGACAAAATTTCTATGCTTTGAGGTAGAAATTTTTTGGACAAAAATATTTTTGCGTCCAATCGCGTTCAAAATATGTCTATCCGATAGATTTTGGCCCGTAGAATCCAAATCTTCCATCCCCGACGCCGTATCTCTTACCGTTCTCGAGCTAAAGAAAAGTTCGCCCGATTGCGTTCGAAATGGGCCTATGGGATAGGTCTCGACGAGTAGATTCCAAATATGGCATTATAAACGCTGTAGCTCCAACCGTTACGGAGATATGGACGTTTAAAGTTCAACTTCGCCCGATCGCGTTCATTCCTACACCAATCGACGCGTCTTGACGCGCTGATTCCAACGGTATATGATTTGTTTAGATTATTTCAAATGGTTGCCGAGAAAATGCAAAAAACCGCTAAAAATCGCTAAAAATCACTAAAATCGCATACCCATTTTCGACTAATACAGGACCTAGGACGTTCGATCCTACATCAATCGACGCGTCTTGGCGAGGCGAACTCAACGGCGTACGATTTTTTCACTTTACACCAACCGTTACCGAGAAAATCGCAATAAACCGCGAAAAATTCTCAAAAAACGCTAAATTTCACCCTAGGGACGGATTTTTTCAAGCTACGTCATTCCCTCCTACACCATTCGAAAGAGCTCGCTTTTCTGGTTCAGAATCAACCCCGGATCGCTTTTCTATCGTTTATAGTTTAGGCGCTACGAGCGCTTGAAATTTGCATATTTCGCCCTATATACACCCTTATATTCGGTCCATTATGAGCGTTTTGCCCAGACTTCGAATGGCGTTTTCTCGAAATCTATGCGTTCCACGTCCGAACCGATATGTTCTACGTAATCACCGGTTCTAATATGTATATTTTGACGCGAAATAACTTCGAAATTCGAACATGAATTTTTCGTCAAATGTCCAAAATTCCGTTAAAAATCGCGATTTTCAATATCGGCCAAACTTCAAATGGCTCTCACTACTTTATTTATTATTCGATCGCGATCGAATAGACCTTTCTATAATCAGATTTTTCCTAGGAATCGAATGGGACAAGAAAGAACAAGCTATCTCTAATGGTTTTCGCACTAGAACGAAATTATGGTAATTTTAGATAAGAAATTTTTTCAAACTTCAAACTACCATATCTCCGGAACCGTAAGACTTAGAAACCTGCGGTTTGTTTCATTTTAATCAGCTCCTCGAGTATTATAAGCCTACCGAGTTTGAACTCGCTAGTGCTATCGGAAGTATGCTATCTCGAAAAACTGACAAAATTTCTATGCTTTCAGGTAGAAATTTTTTGGACAAAAATATTTTTTGCGTCCAATCGCGTTCAAAATATGTCTATCCGATAGATTTTGGCCCGTAGAATCCAAATCTTCCATCCCCGACGCCGTATCTCTTACCGTTCTCGAGCTAAAGAGAAGTTCGCCCGATTGCGTTCGAAATGGGTCTATGGGATAGGTCTCGACGAGTAGATTCCAAATATGGCATTATAAACGCTGTAGCTCCAACCGTAACGGAGATATGGACGTTTAAAGTTCAACTTCGCCCGATCGCGTTCATTCCTACACCAATCGACGCGTCTTGACGCGCTGATTCCAACGGTATATGATTTGTTTAGATTATTTCAAATGGTTGCCGAGAAAATGCAAAAAACCGCTAAAAATCGCTAAAAATCACTAAAATCGCATACCCATTTTCGACTAATACAGGACCTAGGACGTTCGATCCTACATCAATCGACGCGTCTTGGCGAGGCGAACTCAGCGGCGTACGATTTTTTCACTTTACACCAACCGTTACCGAGAAAATCGCAATAAACCGCGAAAAATTCTCAAAAACGCTAAATTTCACCCTAGGGACGGATTTTTTCAAGCTACGTCATTCCCTCCTACACCATTCGAAAGAGCTCGCTTTTCTGGTTCAGAATCAACCCCGGATCGCTTTTCTATCGTTTATAGTTTAGGCGCTACGAGCGCTTGAAATTTGCATATTTCGCGCTATATACACCCTTATATTCGGTCCATTATGAGCGTTTTGCCCAGACTTCGAATGGCGTTTTCTCGAAATCTATGCGTTCCACGTCCGAACCGATATGTTCTACGTAATCACCGGTTCTAATATGTATATTTTGACGCGAAATAACTTCGAAATTCGAACATGAATTTTTCGTCAAATGTCCAAAATTCCGTTAAAAATCGCGATTTTCAATATCGGCCAAACTTCAAATCGCTCTCACTACTTTATTTATTATTCGATCGCGATCGAATAGACCTTTCTATAATCAGATTTTTCCTAGGAATCGAATGGGACAAGAAAGAACAAGCTATCTCTAATGGTTTTCGCACTAGAACGAAATTATGGTAATTTTAGATAAGAAATTTTTTCAAACTTCAAACTACCATATCTCCGGAACCGTAAGACTTAGAAACCTGCGGTTTGTTTCATTTTAATCAGCTCCTCGAGTATTATAAGCCTACCGAGTTTGAACTCGCTAGTGCTATCGGAAGTATGCTATCTCGAAAAACTGACAAAATTTCTATGCTTTGAGGTAGAAATTTTTTGGACAAAAATATTTTTTGCGTCCAATCGCGTTCAAAATATGTCTATCCGATAGATTTTGGCCCGTAGAATCCAAATCTTCCATCCCCGACGCCGTATCTCTTACCGTTCTCGAGCTAAAGAAAAGTTCGCCCGATTGCGTTCGAAATGGGCCTATGGGATAGGTCTCGACGAGTAGATTCCAAATATGGCATTATAAACGCTGTAGCTCCAACCGTTACGGAGATATGGACGTTTAAAGTTCAACTTCGCCCGATCGCGTTCATTCCTACACCAATCGACGCGTCTTGACGCGCTGATTCCAACGGTATATGATTTGTTTAGATTATTTCAAATGGTTGCCGAGAAAATGCAAAAACCGCTAAAAATCGCTAAAAATCACTAAAATCGCATACCCATTTTCGGCTAATACAGGACCTAGGACGTTCAATCCTACATCAATCGACGCGTCTTGGCGAGGCGAACTCAACGGCGTACGATTTTTTCACTTTACACCAACCGTTACCGAGAAAATCGCAATAAACCGCGAAAAATTCTCAAAAAACGCTAAATTTCACCCTAGGGACGGATTTTTTCAAGCTACGTCATTCCCTCCTACACCATTCGAAAGAGCTCGCTTTTCTGGTTCAGAATCAACCCCGGATCGCTTTTCTATCGTTTATAGTTTAGGCGCTACGAGCGCTTGAAATTTGCATATTTCGCCCTATATACACCCTTATATTCGGTCCATTATGAGCGTTTTGCCCAGACTTCGAATGGCGTTTTCTCGAAATCTATGCGTTCCACGTCCGAACCGATATGTTCTACGTAATCACCGGTTCTAATATGTATATTTTGACGCGAAATAACTTCGAAATTCGAACATGAATTTTTCGTCAAATGTCCAAAATTCCGTTAAAAATCGCGATTTTCAATATCGGCCAAACTTCAAATGGCTCTCACTACTTTATTTATTATTCGATCGCGATCGAATAGACCTTTCTATAATCAGATTTTTCCTAGGAATCGAATGGGACAAGAAAGAACAAGCTATCTCTAATGGTTTTCGCACTAGAACGAAATTATGGTAATTTTAGATAAGAAATTTTTTCAAACTTCAAACTACCATATCTCCGGAACCGTAAGACTTAGAGACCTGCGGTTTGTTTCATTTTAATCAGCTCCTCGAGTATTATAAGCCTACCGAGTTTGAACTCGCTAGTGCTATCGGAAGTATGCTATCTCGAAAAACTGACAAAATTTCTATGCTTTGAGGTAGAAATTTTTTGGACAAAAATATTTTTTGCGTCCAATCGCGTTCAAAATATGTCTATCCGATAGATTTTGGCCCGTAGAATCCAAATCTTCCATCCCCGACGCCGTATCTCTTACCGTTCTCGAGCTAAAGAAAAGTTCGCCCGATTGCGTTCGAAATGGGTCTATGGGATAGGTCTCGACGAGTAGATTCCAAATATGGCATTATAAACGCTGTAGCTCCAACCGTAACGGAGATATGGACGTTTAAAGTTCAACTTCGCCCGATCGCGTTCATTCCTACACCAATCGACGCGTCTTGACGCGCTGATTCCAACGGTATATGATTTGTTTAGATTATTTCAAATGGTTGCCGAGAAAATGCAAAAACCGCTAAAAATCGCTAAAAATCACTAAAATCGCATACCCATTTTCGACTAATACAGGACCTAGGACGTTCGATCCTACATCAATCGACGCGTCTTGGCGAGGCGAACTCAACGGCGTACGATTTTTTCACTTTACACCAACCGTTACCGAGAAAATCGCAATAAACCGCGAAAAATTCTCAAAAACGCTAAATTTCACCCTAGGGACGGATTTTTTCAAGCTACGTCATTCCCTCCTACACCATTCGAAAGAGCTCGCTTTTCTGGTTCAGAATCAACCCCGGATCGCTTTTCTATCGTTTATAGTTTAGGCGCTACGAGCGCTTGAAATTTGCATATTTCGCGCTATATACACCCTTATATTCGGTCCATTATGAGCGTTTTGCCCAGACTTCGAATGGCGTTTTCTCGAAATCTATGCGTTCCACGTCCGAACCGATATGTTCTACGTAATCACCGGTTCTAATATGTATATTTTGACGCGAAATAACTTCGAAATTCGAACATGAATTTTTCGTCAAATGTCCAAAATTCCGTTAAAAATCGCGATTTTCAATATCGGCCAAACTTCAAATGGCTCTCACTACTTTATTTATTATTCGATCGCGATCGAATAGACCTTTCTATAATCAGATTTTTCCTAGGAATCGAATGGGACAAGAAAGAACAAGCTATCTCTAATGGTTTTCGCACTAGAACGAAATTATGGTAATTTTAGATAAGAAATTTTTTCAAACTTCAAACTACCATATCTCCGGAACCGTAAGACTTAGAGACCTGCGGTTTGTTTCATTTTAATCAGCTCCTCGAGTATTATAAGCCTACCGAGTTTGAACTCGCTAGTGCTATCGGAAGTATGCTATCTCGAAAAACTGACAAAATTTCTATGCTTTGAGGTAGAAATTTTTTTGGACAAAAATATTTTTTGCGTCCAATCGCGTTCAAAATATGTCTATCCGATAGATTTTGGCCCGTAGAATCCAAATCTTCCATCCCCGACGCCGTATCTCTTACCGTTCTCGAGCTAAAGAAAAGTTCGCCCGATTGCGTTCGAAATGGGTCTATGGGATAGGTCTCGACGAGTAGATTCCAAATATGGCATTATAAACGCTGTAGCTCCAACCGTAACGGAGATATGGACGTTTAAAGTTCAACTTCGCCCGATCGCGTTCATTCCTACACCAATCGACGCGTCTTGACGCGCTGATTCCAACGGTATATGATTTGTTTAGATTATTTCAAATGGTTGCCGAGAAAATGCAAAAACCGCTAAAAATCGCTAAAAATCACTAAAATCGCATACCCATTTTCGACTAATACAGGACCTAGGACGTTCAATCCTACATCAATCGACGCGTCTTGGCGAGGCGAACTCAACGGCGTACGATTTTTTCACTTTACACCAACCGTTACCGAGAAAATCGCAATAAACCGCGAAAAATTCTCAAAAACGCTAAATTTCACCCTAGGGACGGATTTTTCAAGCTACGTCATTCCCTCCTACACCATTCGAAAGAGCTCGCTTTTCTGGTTCAGAATCAACCCCGGATCGCTTTTCTATCGTTTATAGTTTAGGCGCTACGAGCGCTTGAAATTTGCATATTTCGCGCTATATACACCCTTATATTCGGTCCATTATGAGCGTTTTGCCCAGACTTCGAATGGCGTTTTCTCGAAATCTATGCGTTCCACGTCCGAACCGATATGTTCTACGTAATCACCGGTTCTAATATGTATATTTTGACGCGAAATAACTTCGAAATTCGAACATGAATTTTTCGTCAAATGTCCAAAATTCCGTTAAAAATCGCGATTTTCAATATCGGCCAAACTTCAAATGGCTCTCACTACTTTATTTATTATTCGATGGCGATCGAATAGACCTTTCTATAATCAGATTTTTCCTAGGAATCGAATGGGACAAGAAAGAACAAGCTATCTCTAATGGTTTTCGCGCTAGAACGAAATTATGGTAATTTTAGATAAGAAATTTTTTCAAACTTCAAACTACCATATCTCCGGAACCGTAAGACTTAGAGACCTGCGGTTTGTTTCATTTTAATCAGCTCCTCGAGTATTATAAGCCTACCGAGTTTGAACTCGCTAGTGCTATCGGAAGTATGCTATCTCGAAAAACTGACAAAATTTCTATGCTTTGAGGTAGAAATTTTTTGGACAAAAATACTTTTTGCGTCCAATCGCGTTCAAAATATGTCTATCCGATAGATTTTGGCCCGTAGAATCCAAATCTTCCATCCCCGACGCCGTATCTCTTACCGTTCTCGAGCTAAAGAAAAGTTCGCCCGATTGCGTTCGAAATGGGTCTATGGGATAGGTCTCGACGAGTAGATTCCAAATATGGCATTATAAACGCTGTAGCTCCAACCGTTACGGAGATATGGACGTTTAAAGTTCAACTTCGCCCGATCGCGTTCATTCCTACACCAATCGACGCGTCTTGACGCGCTGATTCCAACGGTATATGATTTGTTTAGATTATTTCAAATGGTTGCCGAGAAAATGCAAAAAACCGCTAAAAATCGCTAAAAATCACTAAAATCGCATACCCATTTTCGACTAATACAGGACCTAGGACGTTCGATCCTACATCAATCGACGCGTCTTGGCGAGGCGAACTCAGCGGCGTACGATTTTTTCACTTTACACCAACCGTTACCGAGAAAATCGCAATAAACCGCGAAAAATTCTCAAAAAACGCTAAATTTCACCCTAGGGACGGATTTTTCAAGCTACGTCATTCCCTCCTACACCATTCGAAAGAGCTCGCTTTTCTGGTTCAGAATCAACCCCGGATCGCTTTTCTATCGTTTATAGTTTAGGCGCTACGAGCGCTTGAAATTTGCATATTTCGCCCTATATACACCCTTATATTCGGTCCATTATGAGCGTTTTGCCCAGACTTCGAATGGCGTTTTCTCGAAATCTATGCGTTCCACGTCCGAACCGATATGTTCTACGTAATCACCGGTTCCAATATGGATATTTTGACGCGAAATAACTTCGAAATTCGAACATGAATTTTTCGTCAAATGTCCAAAATTCCGTTAAAAATCGCGATTTTCAATATCGGCCAAACTTCAAATGGCTCTCACTACTTTATTTATTATTCGATCGCGATCGAATAGACCTTTCTATAATCAGATTTTTCCTAGGAATCGAATGGGACAAGAAAGAACAAGCTATCTCTAATGGTTTTCGCGCTAGAACGAAATTATGGTAATTTTAGATAAGAAATTTTTTCAAACTTCAAACTACCATATCTCCGGAACGGTAAGACTTAGAGACCTGCGGTTTGTTTCATTTTAATCAGCTCCTCGAGTATTATAAGCCTACCGAGTTTGAACTCGCTAGTGCTATCGGAAGTATGCTATCTCGAAAAACTGACAAAATTTCTATGCTTTGAGGTAGAAATTTTTTTGGACAAAAATACTTTTTGCGTCCAATCGCGTTCAAAATATGTCTATCCGATAGATTTTGGCCCGTAGAATCCAAATCTTCCATCCCCGACGCCGTATCTCTTACCGTTCTCGAGCTAAAGAAAAGTTCGCCCGATTGCCTTCGAAATGGGCCCGTGGGATAGGTCTCGACGAGTAGATTCCAAATATGGCATTATAAACGCTGTAGCTCCAACCGTTACGGAGATATGGACGTTTAAAGTTCAACTTCGCCCGATCGCGTTCATTCCTACACCAATCGACGAGTCTTGACGCGCTGATTCCAACGGTATATGATTTGTTTAGATTATTTCAAATGGTTGCCGAGAAAATGCAAAAACCGCTAAAAATCGCTAAAAATCACTAAAATCGCATACCCATTTTCGACTAATACAGGACCTAGGACGTTCGATCCTACATCAATCGACGCGTCTTGGCGAGGCGAACTCAGCGGCGTACGATTTTTTCACTTTACTCCAACCGTTACCGAGAAAATCGCAATAAACCGCGAAAAATTCTCAAAAACGCTAAATTTCACCCTAGGGACGGATTTTTTCAAGCTACGTCATTCCCTCCTACACCATTCGAAAGAGCTCGCTTTTCTGGTTCAGAATCAATCCCGGATCGCTTTTCTATCGTTTATAGTTTAGGCGCTACGAGCGCTTGAAATTTGCATATTTCGCCCTATATACACCCTTATATTCGGTCCATTATGAGCGTTTTGCCCAGACTTCGAATGGCGTTTTCTCGAAATCTATGCGTTCCACGTCCGAACCGATATGTTCTACGTAATCACCGGTTCTAATATGTATATTTTGACGCGAAATAACTTCGAAATTCGAACATGAATTTTTCGTCAAATGTCCAAAATTCCGTTAAAAATCGCGATTTTCAATATCGGCCAAACTTCAAATCGCTCTCACTACTTTATTTATTATTCGATCGCGATCGAATAGACCCTAGATATATTTGTTTTTTCCTTTCAAAACCCTTACAGATCGTCTTTGAACAATATTTATCGTGCCACGCATTCAGTTTCCCCTGTCTCACCAATAACTTCATAATAACTGACTTGTTACATCCTGCCATTGTTATAGAAGATTTCCTAGGACTAGAGGAAGTCCGTTAATACGTTGCATACGCATGCAAGGAAGGGCTAACAAACAACCGTACTTCCATTAAAACTACTTATAGTAATAGTTCATTTTAATGGGAACTGTGACCCTTCCAGACTTTAAAGACATTTCCGCTTTATTGTGCTTCTATAGTGTCTACACATTAACGTGTTCAGTCGCTTTGAAATTCGAATGCAACGGGGATAGTAAGTACTCAAGTAAACGATTAAACACGATCCTCTATTATTTAGTTCCTTTTAAATTTTTAAAATTTGTGGTTGCCATAATATAAAATTTGTATTTGTATTGTAAGAAAATATCTAGAGAAATAAATTAAAGAGAAAGGTCTTTTATGTTGATCTGATACATATTTATATCCCTCGCTGGTAGGCACTCCGGAACCCGCTCCTATCTACGCAAACATATGTGGAATATGTGGACACACGTTGTAAATTCA
>JAYRCI010000334.1:0-13000 GCA_038088585.1 Chrysina gloriosa | reverse complement strand
TTTTAGACAAAATATCCATCTACCTATATAAACCTCTCAAACGACATAAATGTACAATATGAAGCTACCAGCATTATTCGACAGTCCTAACCTCGCAAGGAACCGAGTTGCTAGTGAAATTATACATCAAATACATATCTATACAAACGTATACAGACTTGACTTCAATACAGAAACAAAAACTCACGAAGTTGTATGAACCGTGTATTTAATAAGGGGTGGAAAAGGATACATATATCTATATACTGTTGGCATAAGAGGAACAAAAGTCTCATTCTAACATGATAACGGAATTATATTGTTCGATGTCGATATCATGGACATACCAAAAGTGAATGTAATGGGAGGTTTAACGTGATGTCTACGATGGAAGACGAAGAAAAAACAAGATGCTACCGGAAAATATAAAATTTGCAAGCCATGAAAGAAAATAGTCATATATCAATCTAACCAGTTAAACAGGTTGTGCATCTAATGATGCATTACAATCTTTCTTTACCTTGCACTTGAAGTCACGTAAATATAGGATGATACGTTACCAGTACTATTCGACAATCCTAAACTTGCAAGGAGTCGAATTCCTGACGCGCGAAGTTGTATGAATCATGTATTTAACAAGGGCCAAAAAGGACATACATATCAATCCGCTATTAGTGGAAGATGGGTAAAACATTACTATGTTCTGATAACGGAACTATCTCATCCGATGTTGACATCATAGATATATCGAAGGCGAATATAAATATTCGAAATGGTGAATAAGCGTGTATCCCATGGTGAATTACTGCAGTCTTTCGTCCAGCATGAAAAAAATATATATAGGACGACCAGTTATCCGCACTGACACGCCTAATCTTGAAAGGAGTTAAGTTTATGGTGAAATTAAAGGTATTGGTCACATCGACACCCAAAACAACCTATCAATATGTAAATGTATACGGACTTGGCTTCATCATAAAGACGAAGATGTAAGAAGTTGTATCGACCATGTATTTAACAAGGGGAAAAAGGATATACATATCGATCTACTATTAATGGAAGAGGATCAATACATCATTATGTTCTGATATCATGTTGTTTCGATCGGTATCAATATCATAGACATATCAAAGGTGAATGTAATAGAATGTTAACCGTAGTGACGATAACCGAGACGAAGAAGAAAGCAAGATTGGGGTGATATAAAATTTGTAAATCACGAACGAAAAACGGTGCTACGTATTATGGTCTACATCGACTTTGCGTGTAAACCAATAGAATCATACTGGTCCGAGCCTCAAACAGCAAATACAAGTGGAATGCGTATTATGCATAAGCATAACAACGTTCACTGTACCGGACTGAATAAACGTTTTCGTGCAACGATTGACGGAAATACATCAAACAACTATACAACTGTCACATGGAATTCCCCAAACACATGAACCACCTCACCGCCAACGGGCGCAGAGCATAACACTGAAGTCGAAAAATGACATATGTATATGCGAAAAGGCATTAAACGGACATGAAGTAACAGAGCACCTCCATTTGGCTTAACCATTCTGGGGTTTAGCGCATTCCAGTGGTAACCTCAACTGCAAAATACCTACACTCATTCCGATTTTCTTCTATAATTTAAGTGGATATGACAGTCATCTTCAAATACGCCAGCTGGACGACGGTAGCGTAGATATCGACGTTATCCCACTTAATAAAGAAAAATATATCAGCTTTATCAAGATGTTTACATCGGATCAGTATGTCGATAAGGTAGATGTATTTCGAAAAATAAATATTAAAATGCGATTTATGGACTCGTTCAGATTTATGGCGGTATCTATTGAGAAACAGGATGAAATTTTTCTCAAAATCAATGTTAATATGTGCAGACGTAGGACTAACAGTTGAAGTTCATAACAAACGCACATCCCCGTACTAATATCAACAAGTACGAAAATTAAATGAATCGACTCTACTGCCCAAGAACAGCTTCCACGACGCATTGACAGATAAAGGCGTTAGCGATCAAGACTACGAATACACTATAGTAGTCTAGAACACGATCACTCGTTCCAACTTACTGTAATATTGGAATATTTACCTTAAAACCGACCTCCCGCTTTCCGCCGACGTATTTGGAAATTTTTAATTTTTATAAGTATATCACGATTCACAAACGATTTGAAGCCAACCCACTACAACAACAACTGATAATTTCAAGAATATGAGTATTCAGTGTGGTTCATCCCAAGTTAGTTTTCACCATGCAAGAGTCAAAAATAAATACCTAACGGGCTATGACAGCAGTGCCCCATCAACCTACCTAGTAGTCTGAGGTGCTAATAATTTATGTCGGTTATGTCTCAATCGCTGTCCTACAAAAAATTCGAGTGGATGAACTCCGATGAAGTCGATCACCTCGACGTTAGTAGCATAGCGGACAACGATGAAACGCTATTGAGCGATGTCCGAAACGACCATCAGCTCCTTCTCGAAAACATAATTCATACAAAATCTATAACAAACAGCATTGCATTATACATCATCGCAACCTTAAGCAGACCATATTCAACGGTCTAGAACTCCCACTCACCCATCGAGTATTACGATTCAACCAGTTCACATGTCTGAAATATTACATTCGTTAGAACACCTTCCTGAGGAACCAGTCCGAGAATGAGTTCTAGATGAATTTTTTAAATTAATGAACAATTCCGTTTACAGAAAAATGAAGGAGAACATCGATAAACAAGTGTATGTTTAACTGTTAACGTATTGAAAAGATTTGAGGTGAAGACGAGACGCTGGGTCTCTGATTGCAAAACAGAAGTTTAAAAATATCAATATATTTAGCGATAATTTTAGAGTAATTCATATGAAGATACTTAAAGTCGTCTACAATAAATCCGCATATATCGATTTCATCGTTTTGAAATTGCCGGACCTGCTAATGTATGACTTTCACTACAACTACCTGAAACGGTTGTACTAGAATAAAATACCATTATGCTATATGAATACAGATAGTTTCATACTATACATTGAAACTGAGAAGGTGTATGCCGATATTAATCGAAATTCGCATACATTTAACACAACTGATTATGAATACGATATAATTCATACGAAATAAGCTCGTGCAGGGAATGTTTACATCGAAGAATTTGTCGATTTTCGATCAAAGATGGTCGGACTTCAAGTAGATAACTGACAAATAAAACGTGTGAAGGGATCCGACCAACGACAATTTGCTGTATAAAACACAGCATCTATTCAGGACGGCTCTGCACGATATTTATCTAATATGGAAAGCAGGAAATTGGCACTACCATGCTTGAACGATAAGAGGTGCATCCATACTAATAGGCTAATGATACACATACATACGCCTAGGGTACAACAAGACCATCAAGACTGAAAAAATAGAAGTTTAAGGTAAAAATTGCAATTACCATCCAGAACCAAACCGAAGAGTGTCGTTCGACGAATTTCTTCACAACCAGATTTATTATCATCAGCTTAAACAACACGGACAACGTAAATATCTACAGGCACATAGGATATCTCTCGTACTGAAGCAAGGTAAGATTTTAAGACATCTGTATTTTTATGAAAATATTAATGTTTATATGTTATTATTGTATGTGAACGCCAATTTATCTGACGGTCAATATATTTTTAATAAAATGCAATGTCTGAGTGTTTTTAACCGACTCGAACGAGCCACGGACAGCAGCGTGTTTGTCATGCGAAACATTAGTAACATGTACTACTTGTAGAAGCTGATTAACCAAAGAATATCCCTACTGAACACTGACTTGGATATAAGCGTTAAAATAGATGACGGCGAGCAAATAAGACGGCGGTATAGGAGCTGTGACGTCAGCACTTACTATCCAACGCCAAACGTCAAGACGTTTTTGAGTGGCATACTTGCCAATATGCAGTCGGGGAGGGGAGTAAAGGGGTCACTCTTTCAGATGGCGGGAATGTTGAATTTCCGGGGAGGTTGGCGCGAATTTTGAATTTCCAGGGATGTTGACGCGAATTTTAAATTTCAAGGGAGGTTGACGCGAATTTTGAATTTTCGAGGTTGTTGAACCGAATTTTAAATTGGAAGAGGTGTTATATACCTTCCAGACACGCAGGCATGCGTGTTGTCCACATCATCGACTCCGATGAGGTGGACAACACGCATGCCTGCGTGTCTGGAAGGTATACAACCCCTCTTGCAATTTAAAATTCGGTTCAACAACCTCGAAAATTCAAAATTCGCGTCAACCTCCCTTGAAATTTAAAATTCGCGTCAACATCCCTGGAAATTCAAAATTCGCGCCAACCTCCCCGGAAATTCAACATTCCCGCCATCTGAAAGAGTGACCCCTTTTCCCCTCCCCGACTGCATATTGGCAAGTATGCCACTCAAAAACGTCTTGACGTTTGGCGTTGGATAGTAAGTGCTGACGTCACAGCTCCTATGCCGTCTTATTTGCTCGCCGTCATCTATTTTAACGCTTATATCCAAGTCAGTGTTCAGTAGGGATATTCTTTGGTTAATCAGCTTCTACAAGTAGTACATGTTACTAATGTTTCGCATGACAAACACGCTGCTGTCCGTGGCTCGTTCGAGTCGGTTAAAAACACTCAGACATTGCATTTTATTAAAAATATATTGACCGTCAGATAAATTGGCGTTCACATACAATAATAACATATAAACATTAATATTTTCATAAAAATACAGATGTCTTAAAATCTTACCTTGCTTCAGTACGAGAGATATCCTATGTGCCTGTAGATATTTACGTTGTCCGTGTTGTTTAAGCTGATGATAATAAATCTGGTTGTGAAGAAATTCGTCGAACGACACTCTTCGGTTTGGTTCTGGATGGTAATTGCAATTTTTACCTTAAACTTCTATTTTTTCAGTCTTGATGGTCTTGTTGTACCCTAGGCGTATGTATGTGTATCATTAGCCTATTAGTATGGATGCACCTCTTATCGTTCAAGCATGGTAGTGCCAATTTCCTGCTTTCCATATTAGATAAATATCGTGCAGAGCCGTCCTGAATAGATGCTGTGTTTTATACAGCAAATTGTCGTTGGTCGGATCCCTTCACACGTTTTATTTGTTATCTACTTGAAGTCCGACCATCTTTGATCGAAAATCGACAAATTCTTCGATGTAAACATTCCCTGCACGAGCTTATTTCGTATGAATTATATCGTATTCATAATCAATTGTGTTAAATGTATGCGAATTTCGATTAATATCGGCATACACGTTCTCAGTTTCAATGTATAGTATGAAGCTATCTGTAGGTATTCATATAGCATAATGGTATTTTATTCTAGTACAACCGTTTCAGGTAGTTGTAGTGAAAGTCATACATCAGCAGTTTCGACAATTTCAAGACGATGAAACCGATATATGCGGATTTATTGTAGACGACTTTAAGTATCTTCATTTGAATTACTGTAAAATTATCGCTAAATATATTGATGTTTTTAAACTTCTGTTTTGCAATCAGAGGTACAACGTCTCGTCTTCACCTCAAATCCTTTCAATACGTTAGCAGTTAAACATATACTTGTTTATCGCTGTTCTCCTTCGTTTTTCTGTAAACGGAATTGTTCATTAATTTAAAAAATTCATCTAGAAGTCATCCTCGGACTGGTTCCTCAGGAAGGTGTTCTAATGAATATAATATTTGAGACATGTGAACTGGTTGAATCGTAGTAGTGGATGGGTGAGTGGGAGTTCTAGACCGTTGAATATGGTCTGCTTAAGGTTGGGATGATGTATAATGCAATGTTGTTTGTTATAGATTTTGTATGAATTATGTTTTGGAGAAGGAGCTGATGGTCGTTTCGGACATCGTTCAATAGCGTTTCATCGTTGTCCGCTATGCTACTAACGTCGAGGTGATCAACTTCATCGGGGTTCATCCACTCGAATTTGTTGTAGGACAGCGATTGAGACATAACTTACCCACATAAATTATTAGCACCTCAGACTACTAAGTAGGTTGATGGGTCACTGCTATCATAAACGGTTAGGTATTTATTTTTGACTCTTGCATGGTGAAAACTAACTTGGGATAAACCACACTGAATACTCATATTCTTGAAATTATCAGTTGTTGTTGTAGTGGGCTGGGTTAAAATCGTTTGTGAATCGTGATATACTTATAAAAATTAAAAATTTCCAAATACGTCTGCGGACAGCGGTAGGTCTGTTTTAAGGTAAATATTCCAATATTACAGTAAGTTGGAACGAGTGATCGTGTTCTAGACTACTATAGTGTATTCGTAGTCTTGATCGCTAACGCCTTTATTTGTCAATGTATCGTGGAAGCTGTTCTTGGGCAGTAGAGTCGATTCATTTAATTTTCGTACTTGTTGATATTAGTACGGGGATGTGCGTTTGTTATGAACTTCAACTGCTAGTCGTACGTCTGCACATATTAACATTGATTTTGAGAAAAAATTCATCCTGTTTCTCAATAGATACCGCCATAAATCTGAACGAGTCCATAAATCGCATTTTAATATTTATTTTTCGAAATACATCTACCTTATCGACATACTGATCCGATGTAAACATCTTGATAAAGCTGATATATTTTTCTTTATTAAGTGGGATAACGTCGATATCTTCGCTATCGTCGTCCAGCTGGCGTATTTGAAGATGACTGTCATATCCACTTAAATTATAGAAGAAAATCGGAACGAGTGTAGGTATTTTGCAGTTGAGGTTACAACTGGAATGCGCTAAACCCCAGAATGGTTAAGTCAAATGGAGATGCTCTGTTACTTTATGTTCGTTTAATGCCTTTTCGCATATATGTCATTTTTCGACTTCAGTGTTATGCTCTGCGCCCGCTGGCGGTGAAGTGGTTCATGTGTTTGGGGAATTCCATGTGACGGTTGTATAGTTGTTTGATGTATTTCCGGCAATCGTTGCACGAAAACGTTTATTCAGTCCGGTACAGTGAACGTTGTTATGCTTATGCATAATACGCATTCCACTTGTATTTGCTGTTTGAGACTCGGACCAGTATGATTCTATTGGTTTACACGCAAAGTCGATGTAGAGCATAATACGTAGCGCCGTTTTTCGTTCGTGATTTACAAATTTTATATCACCCCAACAATCTTGCTTTCTTCCTCGTCTCGGTTATCGTTACTACGGTTAACATTCTATTACATTCACCTTTGATATGTCTATGATATTGATACCGATCGAAACAACCTGATATCAGAACATAATGATGTATTGATCCTCTTCCATTAATAATAGATCGATATGTATATCCTTTTTCCCCTTGTTAAATACATGGTCGATACAACTTCCTACATTTTCGTCTTTATGATGAAGTCAAGTCCGTATACATTTACATATTGATAGGTTGTTTTGGGTGTCGATGTGACCAATACCTTTAATTTCACCATAAACTTAACTCCTTTCAAGATTAGGCGTGTCAGTGCGGATAATTGGTCGTCCTATATATATTTTTTCATGCTGGACGAAAGGCTGCAGTAATTCACCATGGGATACACGCTTATTCATCATTTGGAATATTTATATTCGCCTTCGATATATCTATGATGTCAACATCGGATGAGATAGTTCCGTTTACAGAACATAGTAATGTTTTACCCCTCTTCCACTAATAGCGGATTGATATGTATGTCCTTTTTCGCCCTTGTTAAATACACGATTCATACAACTTCGCGCGTCAGGAATTCGACTCCTTGCAAGTTTAGGATTGTCGAATAGTACTGGTAACGTATCATCCTATATTTACGTGACTTCAAGTGCAAGGTAAAGAAAGATTGTAATGCATCATTAGATGCACAGCCTGTTCTTTATTTAACTGGTTAGATTGATATATGACTATTTTCTTTCATGGCTTGCAAATTTTATATTTTCCGGTATCATCTTGTTTTTTCTTCGTCTTCCATCGTAGACATCACGTTAAACCTGCCATTACATTCACCTTTGGTATGTCCATGATATCGACATCGAACAATATACTTCCGTTATCATGTTAGACTGAGACTTTTGTTCCTCTTATGCCAACAGTATATAGATATATGTATCCTTTTCCACCCCTTATTAAATACACGATTCATACAACTTCGTGAGTTTTTGTTTCTGTATTGAAGTCAAGTCTGTATACGTTTGTATAGAGATGTATTCGATGTGTTCAGTATCGTATAATTTCACCAGCAACTCGGTTCCTTGCGAGGTTAGGATTGTCGAATAATGCTGGTAGCTTCACGTTGTACATTTATGTCGTTTGAGAGGTTTGTATGGACAGATGGAAATTTTGTCTAAAATAATCGATGAATGCAATCATACAAAACATCGATCCATTCAGGTTAAATCCCGTATTCTTACGTGTTTAAGTAAGGTGGGTAATCCCAACGTATATTTAATTGAAGATGTAAACGAGAAACCACCGATTGTGGGGTGTTTCTATAAACAGGAATTGCAGAAATTCAAATATGAGAACATATACTCCCTCGAAGGAGTTTTACCTAGAAAATGAGATCGAATCAGTGGGATTTTATAACTTCCACAGCAGTTGGATAAACATTCTTACGCTGTTTTGCTATACTTACTTATTAGTAAGATTGCATTATTCTAATACTGCATACTTATCATAAAGATTGTTCCACCCTTTAAATAAAATTCGTAAAGTTTATGATGATATCTTTTATTCAATATAATATGTATAAAATTATTTTACTCCGCTATTATACTTCACTCCCTGCACTGGTTCTTGGAAAGCGTCGGTCCATCGATATTACCTTCACGTCGGATAATACTGTTGGAATATCCTATATTTATGTGAATTTTCATGTTGTAGGTTGTATTACATCATGGGGTGCCTGCTTTATCATTATTTTTACATTATTGTTCCGGGTGATTTTTATGATGAACATGTCCTCTTCAAGTTTAAGAGAATTGCTGTTCAGATGCGCATGGAAACAAAGGTGTTCATTGTGTAATGTAGCCGTCGGTAAGGTTCTGTCGTGGCATCGAAAATCGTGTTCCGACATGCTATTCGCCGGATGGTTCATTTTACTTGGTGGCTGCTTCTCTTCTGAAACATCTCGTTTCTTGGTTATGGAATCGATGTTGTGCGTTTTCTTATGTCGAGACAGACTATCCGATCTCGTAAAGATTTCCTCACATATGGTGCATGTGTAAGATTTATTATTTAAGCAGGGATGTCTGTTCAATCCATCTTTTCTTGCAAATGTTTTGTGGCATATTTCACACTCCATCTTAAACTATAATATTGCAGTCTATTAGGGAAAGTATGCGGCGAAATTTAAATAACCTACCTAAAATATGCCTGTCCAACCACGACGAATACTAAGTGATAATAAAACGCTAAACCAGTAGGAAATCAACGCCTAACTATAAACACTAAAACTATATACTGGAGGTAAAGATGTTGAAGTTCACGACCTAGCTGTTAGAAAGCTGTCGGTAAATGAACTAGCTTTTATATGATTTATCGATATTCAATCAGAATGCGATATTTCATATGATGCGATCAATTAAACTTTGTAAGTGTTTTTCTACATGTATCATAATATATTAATAAATAATGGACTGAGTTTCATTAAATTTGATTTTATATTAACTTACACATTTAACACAGAACTGTCGTTGAATCCTGTTTGTGACGTTACATGCTCGTATCAATAGACAAAGGAGTCCTGTATTACGTAATTTTATTAGATGCCGACTGTATAGGATCGTTATAGAAAATCCACATATCTTACTGAAAGATACTGATTTCTATCCGTCTACGACCTGACCGAGCCTGATATGTTTGACTTTGTTGATTTACAATCGAAGTGACTTACGTTCCATTTCTTTATAATATCGTATTAAAGTATAATATCTAAACCTATTTGTGATGTCTAATGATGTAGCGTACTGTGATTAGTGGTCGGTCAATCGTATGAAGCTGGGGTCATCTCCCGATTCCTCAGTTTGGTGTATTTTACGTTCAAACGTATAAACCGATTCTTCACGTTACTGATGAGCGATCTAAAGTATACAGTGTTCAGTAGGATCAACTTGCGCATGCGCAGTGACATCATCACTTACTGTCTGACGTTAAACAGCCTGATCAGCGTTAAGGAAGTTGTTGGGTAACTACCTTCCTATATATAGCATAACATTCATCCTGTTCATATTAAAATATAACGTCGAAACCTGTTTCTGATGTCTAATGATGTATCGTACTGCGATTGGTGGTCGATCAATCGTATGAAATTCGGGTCATCTCCCGATTCCTCAGTTTGGTGTAGTTTACATTTAAACATATAAACCGCTTCTTCACCTTACTAATGACCGATCAATAGTATGTAATGTTCACCAGGGCTAACTTGAGCATATCCAGTGACTTTATTACTTACTGTTTGACGTTAAACACCTTGATCAATGTTAAGGATGTTGTTGGGTGAACTACCTTCCTATACATATCGGGGAATTTTTCGAGTTGGTAACCAATCAGAGCGTGGCATTGTATAGGGTGCGACCAATCAGAACGCTGCATTTTGTACGATATCATGAATGAGAACGCTCTTCCCATCTAACATTAACCCTGTTTATGCCATGATGGTATTACGTAATATCTTATTAGGGATCTATACATAATTATCTGTTTTATCAACATCTTCTGACTAAGAGCGAAGTTCTAACATATTCCTTGCATCTAAAATTATCATCTAAACCTGTTTGTGATGTAATAGTATTGCGTAATATTACGTAATATATAGGAACATATCCGCAACAACCAGCATGTTGGCAATAGCGACCCTCATGCGATCACCTAAGTCAAACAGCGACACGCGCGATCACTTGGTACTTGGATGGTGTACCGTATGTGTAATTAAAAATGCAACAGTCATAGCACGTTGGCAATAGCCGTTCTCGTCCTTTCACCAAAGTCAAACAGTAAGGCGCGGGGTCAGTACTTGGATGGTGTACCGTCTGTCTATTTAAAAATGCAACAGTTATAGCACGTTGGCAAGTCAAACAGCGTCGAGCGCGGTCAGTACATGGATGGTGTATCGTTGAAACCGGTTTGTGACGTCATGGTATTACGTAATCTTTTAACTTTATAAACCTTCCAGCCAACGTCTCCTGATCCTCCATCTTCTGGTGAAATGCCTAATTTCCTAATTAGGCCTGTTACCACCTACAGCTCCCTGTACTCCGAGCACCAGCGACACCTTCCGGTCGAAAGCAGCACTACATACAGCCACCTGTACTACATAGGCGCCCTATCGAACAGCGACACCTCCCTGTCAAAAGCGCACTACATACAGCCACCTATATTACCTGCATCTACCGAACAGCGGCACCTCCCGGTCAAAAGCGGCACTACACACGGCCACCTGTATTACCGGCATCTACCGAACAGCGACACCTACCGGTCGAAAGCAACACTACATACAGCCACCTGTACTACTGGCATTACAGGCGTTCTACCGAACAGCGACACCTACCGGTCAAAAGCGGCACTACATACAGCCACCTGTATTACCGTCACTGTCCAGTTATCTACCTTACCGACCAGAGGGGCGGGAGTTTTGCATTTTCCGGGGAGGGGGTTGTTGCCCATTTCTAACCCTCCAACCGGGGTTGTGGCCCCATTTCCGTACGCGGGCAGTCGGGGTTGTGACTACCTTCCAGTATACACGCTCGGGGTTGTGGCTGACCGGTTGAGCGGGGAGCGGGGGTCCAGAACCCGCCATCTCTCTCTACTGTAATCCTAGAAAAATATTTGCATACAAGTTCAAATAAAACAAATTTGAAGAAACGATTCCAAATTATGAGAACTAGTTATTTCATACATTTTTAAATGATCTTTTTGTGCTAGTATTGATAACATCACCGTACCGTACCATTTTTAGAAACCTTTGAAAGGCTTAGGATTGATTGACTGATTTCACAATCAATACGAGTTTCATCTTTAGATTGCTAGTCGCATTACTACAAGCTAGCATTGTGACACGCTCCTTACTTTGTTTATGACCAGGTTGTTGTTCCTCCCTTAGTTGCAAGGGCTTTGCTTGAAAGAAGCTTATAATAAAGGCCAATTTCGTCGCAATAAAAAAGCTAATCCTTCTGTATCAATCCATGAGTGGAACCTTTGCTTAAAAATGGAAACTGTTACAATGGGCAGATAATTTCCCATCGCAAGTGTTAAATTGACGAATTCCGTACTTGCGTTTACACCGATCAACTCATCTAAAACTATCTGTGAAATTATGGCCTCCTTTCTTAAATCCTTCACAAAACTTCAATGCCTTTTGCTTCAACATTGGCCTAGTTCTTGGCGCACCATCGTCTCCTTTTTGCATGAATCAAAGATATAACCAGACTTTTCTTATTCACACTTTTTCGTGCTTTTCCTTCCTTGGAAAGCTTTGTCCGTCATTCTGTCAAAACACCATTTCTCAATTTATGCTCGGTTTCTCTTCCAGTCACCAACAGTAAACACGTCTAACACCAAAGTTTTGCACCACCTTTGTCTATTCTTTTTAAAGCCTTTGGTTTCTCATCCGTAGCCGCATCATCTTTTCTCCTTTTTGAAGCCATCGTTACAGACCCTGTATCACACGACTTTGCATAAACGAAGCAAGCGAAATAAGTAAGACGTATTAGAAGCTAACTCGTATATACATACACAGCAACTATTGACACTGATGGATTGTTTACAGTTTAGGCCCGATGAATCATAGTGAAGGGCTCGTCATGTGAGTCAGCGGTCATTCACTTACTAATCCGATTAGTGCAAAATGATAAGTGACCGTTCCGCATTTCTTTATTATTAAATAAGGATGGTGTCGGATAATTCAGAAGGTCGAATAATCCAAACTCTACTGTATCTATATTGGCGTAGTAGGAGTAAGAATTATATTACTGGGATAGTCTTGCATTCTTCAAATTTCCAATTTAATCAAAATTTACCAGAAA